>JAJIBD010007453.1:0-10000 GCA_021461705.1 Cryptotis parvus | reverse complement strand
AGATGGGTTTTCCCAGGGGCTGGGCGTATAGTACATGGGGTATGGTGCTTGTGCTGCTCAGAGGCTGACCAGGTTCAATCCCCAGCACTCTATATGGTCCCCTGAGTCTGCGAGGAGTGATCTCTGAGCAGAGCCAGGAATAAGCCCTAATTAATTGATTGGTTAATTAATTAATGGTTTTGACCAAGGGACTATTCAAACTTTGGAATTTTCTGTTAGCAGGGGTGCTCTCCCACATATAATACTAGCTATAACTGTCCATCCTCAAACATATATACAGAGAGGTGATGGTCTATGGTGTGAAAGGTTTAGAGCACAGCTGTTGAAGAGGGTAAGACATAAGTTTCCAGACCTTGGGAAGACAGATGGCAAGAGGTAGGGCACAGCTGGTCAAACAGTGTCGGAAAGCAGAAAGCAGAGGACATCTAGGACTATCAGTGTCTCCCAGAATGGGTGACACCATACCTTTGGGCTCTGGAACAATCCTGATGATAGGAAAGACCTTGGGTGCAATTGGGAGTCATTTTCTGTGTGTTGGCTTTAGAACGTAAATTCTCAGGGGAACTCAGTCATTCTTTTCCGTAAAGGGGATGGTAGCCAAGTGAGTTTGGAGTCCTCTGAGTTGAATGAGCATAACTATTCCCTGAGGATAAGTCCAGCAGACTTGGGGGATGTTTCCGTTTTCCGTTTCCTGTCCTGGAACCCTAGAGGAAGGGTGGCCTCTTCCAGGGCACCTGCCCCCAGCCCAGACTTAAGATGCGGTGACGGTCACCAGGTGTTCCCAAGCTAGCCCGCTCCGAGGGGCCCAACAATGAGAACAGAGGATGACTCGCAAAGCAAACAGCCATCTCCAAGGCCAGGCAGAGCAAGATTAATGAGGCTGATTACTGCCAGCTGCTTCAAGGAACTTGAAGGCTTTCAATGTCACTACATAGATGATGACAGAGTAATTAGAGCTAATTAAGAAAAAAGAAAGCTGGGAAGAGGCGCTGGTTCACGCTGGCTGAGTCTCAAGGTGTCTTCGACTCTCTCTGAAGTTCCCGGAAATGCTGTCAAGAGAGCAGCTCCCAGAATTTCACCTCGAGAATGACAGGAGCAACCCAACAGGATGAGTTGTGGAAGAGCGCCACTGAAACTGACTCAGCCACCCCGAATCTGGTGGAGGGTGTGGGGAGGAGTGAGGCTGTTTTGTCCCAAATCATGATTGTCTTATCTCTGTGCAAATCCATCAACCACATATGGGGTGGGGGTCAGACAAGGTTAGCTTAAAAGAGAGATTTTGCCTCCCAAAGATGGACCCTAAGTAGCATCCTGGGGTGTGAACAGATGCAGAGGAGGGCTCTGAGTGGTCACGTGACCTCACCCCTTCAAAGGACTCTTGAAAGAGAAGGCCTCAATTTTCCCTTGCCAGTGAGAGACGAAACCAGTTTCCTCTCTCCAGATGTTTCATCTCTGCCCCTTCAACCTGACACATGTTCCAGCCCCAAGATATTGTCTCAGCATTTCCAGAGTTTCCCAGGAACAAAAACTCTACCCTGGAGAGTTGAGGCTGATGGGGAAAATAAGATAATGGGCAATTATGCCTGGAGGTTTATCTCCCCTTGTCAGTGAATAAAGGAAGTCGTAGTCTCTTCTTGCCCCCTTTTCCCATGTACCCGAGACACATTTCATCCCCAAAGTCCTGCCTCAGCATTCCTAGAGCTTTCCAGGACCATAAAACTCTGTCATGGAATCTAGGCCGACAGGGAGGCTAAGACAAGGGGCAAGAATGCCCAGAGAGATTTAGACCAGCTACACACCCTTGTGATTTTCCGGCATCTCTTACAAACACTTGCCAACTGATAAGGTTGGCTCAAAGGGCAGGAGTGATACTCCAGAGAGGAAGATGCTTGCCTTGCATGCAGCCATCCCAGGTTCCATCCCCAGCATCCCACATGGTCCCCTGGGATCACCAGAAGTAATTCCTGGATGCAGAGTCAGGAGTAACCCCTGAGCATCGCCAGGTGTGACAAAGGTGGGGGAGCACATGCCTGGTACACAGGAATCCTGGGTTTCACCCCTTATACCACATGGTGCCCCGGGCACTGCCCAGAGAGATCCCAAAACCAAGAAAAAAACATCAGTGGATGGTGGAGAGCTTGTAGGCAGCCCACCATCACCACCATTATCAGCTTTCTGACCTCTGAACTATATTACTCAGAATCCAACTTTTTTAAAAGAAGCAGCAGATTCAAATGCAAACTCCTCCAGGCACAGAGCACAGAAGCAAACTGCTAACTTGGAGAGAATTGATGCCTCCCTCAGCAGGAATCCCGCAGTTCTTGGGGCAGGAACCCCGCAGTTCCCGCCTGCCACCACCACGGCCAGAAGTACCGTGGTGCAGGACAGTTCTTCTGGACTCAGTGGGGCTAATTTTCTTTTTTTTTAAGTATTTTATTATACCACCGTGAGATATACAATTACAAAGATATACAATTACAAAGTTCACATTTGGGTTTTGGTCATACAATGTTCCAGCACCCATCCCTCCACCAGTGCCCATCTCCCACCACCAACATCCCCGGTTCCCTCCCCCTCCCCCAGCCCTCCTCCATGGCAGGTTCTTTATTTCTTTCCTTTCCTCTCTTTCTCTTTTCCTTCCCTTCCAGACTATGGATTACAGAACATACATTAAAGGGTTGTCATGTGTATCTTTTTGCCTCTATTTAATGCTCAGTTCTAGGTTGGTATTAGTACTTTCGACAATTGTTAGCACATTGTTCCATTTTCTGTCTTACCTAGCCTCTGACTCCCACACGTTTGTGATAATCTCCACCTTTGACAAGACCTCCTGATACATGTTTCACTTGACCTTGGATATTGGTATCATAATATGTACATATATATTTCTGTCATGCAAATAAATGCAGTCATTCTGTATCTGTCTCTCTCCTTCTGGCTAATTTCACTCAACATAATCTTCTCCATGTCCATCCATTTATAGGCAAATTTCATAACTTCATTTTTTCCTAAGAGCTGCATAGTATTCCACTGTGTAGATGTACCAAAGCTTCTTTATCCAGTCATCGATTCTCAGGCATACTGGTTGTTTCCAGATTCTGGCTATTGTGAATAATGCTGCTATGAACATAAAAGTAGGGATGGTGTTTCCGCTGTGTATTTTTGGCTTCCCAGAGTATATTCCCAGGAGTGGTATGGCTGGGTCAAATGGGAGTTTAATTTCTAGTCTTTGGAGGAATGTTCATATTGTTTTCCAGAAAGGCTGTACCAGCCAACATTCCCACCAACAATGGATGACTGTCCCCTTTTCCCCACATCCACGCCAGCACTTGTTGTTCTTGCTCTTTTGGATATGTGCCAGTCTCTGTGGTGTAAAATGATATCTCATTGTTGTTTTGATTTGCATCTCTCTGATGATTAGCGATGATGAGCATTTTTTCATATGTTTTTTGGCCATTCGAATTTCTTCCTTGTTGAAGGTTCTGTTCATTTCTTCTCCCCATTTTTTGATGGGGTTGGCTATTTTCTTCTTATATAGCTGTTCCAGTGCCTGATATATCCTGGATATACCCCTTATCAGATGGGTATTGGGTGAATATTCTTCCCCATTCTGTGGACTGCCTTTGTATCTTAGTCACTGTTTCTTTTGAGGTGCAGAAGCTTTTTAGTTTCATGTAGTCCCATATGTTTATCTTTTCTTCTAGTTGCTTTGTTAGTAATGTTTCACAGTGGTGCTAATTTTCATCATGATCAAAACCCAAACCGAGACTTGGCACTGAGGTTCCTTTCTTCGAAAGTCTTAGGTACCTCTTGGCTGGTCTCCAGGCTCCGCCTTGCACAGGGAAAGCTCCAGGACCAGAGCAGAGCAGAAAAGAGTTTCAGCCTAGGTGAGTGGAAGTCAGAGTCTTCTACGTGGAGGTCAGGAGACCCAGCCCTGGAGGGGCCCCGCAATCTGCTCACCAACCAATTTTCCTCAGGATCCCCCCACTCTCTAGGCACCATCAACCCTCAGGGGTAACCATCTGGCCCCTCAGAGCTCTGGGGTCCTATTGCGCTCTTCAATGCCAGGGTCCTTTGGCTGGAGTCCCTGACAGCTGAGTCGGCACCCTGCAGGGATCAGGGAATCTCTTTCTTCGCTCAAAGAAACCATTTATTCGGGAAAATGAGACCCATACACATGTGGTGGGCACTCAGTCAAACCACATCCCTGTAGCACAGATGGGCCCAATTAGGAGAGACAAGCTCGCCCGCCCTCCTGTGAGGATGGCCAGGTCTAATGATGGACACATGTCTGGCATGAGGATGGCCAAGTCTAACCATCCTGAACACGTGTCTGCTGGGTCTGCAAAGCGGCGTGGGAGTTTGTCTGAGTTGTTGGAGGCTGGGTTGGGTGGAATCAATACCAGGTATGGCTCATCTCATGAGAAAAGGCTTTTAAAACAAGAATGAGGTGGATTATTCCTTCCTCAAAATCTTCAATTTTTTTTCTGATTTAATTTTATTTTATTATTTTCCCCCAAATATTATTACACCATTTTAGACATACAATTGAAAGATGCTCATGTAGAGTTTTGGTTCTACAGTGTTCCAACACCCATCCCTCCACCCAAACCCATCTCCCATCACCAATGTCCCCACCTCCTCCCCCCCTCCCACACCTCAACTACTTGGCGGGTTCTGCATGTCATTTCTCTCCTCTTTATCTCTCCCTCCCACCAAACTTCTTCAATTTTTTAATACAACCCTACACCCTCTCATGCAAGATGGCAGGTTTTGTGCTTTATTTGTATTGATTGATTGATTGATTGATTGATTGATTGATTTTTGAGTCACACCCGGCAATGCTCAGGGGTTACTCCTAGCTCTGCACTCAGGAATTACTCCTGGTGGTGCTTGGGGACCATATGGGATGCCGGAAATCAAACCCAAGTCAGCTATGTGCAAGGCAAATGCCCTCCCCACTGTACTATCATTTTGGCACACCCATTCTTCATTTCTTTGGCCTCTAGAAACCCCCAGTGCCCAACTTAGCTTGGTTGTGTGGCTTGTGCCAGGATATTCTAAAACAGATAAAGACTCCTCCAAGGGTCTGACAACAAGAAGGTAGGGCTGGCCTGGGTCTCGCCTAGAGTTTCCCAATGCCCCCTCTGGTATGGCTGAGAGGGCAGGGGTGGGGGGTCCACACCAAGGGTGTGGAAGGCCCCTGAATAGGCAGGGTACATTCTTCATTAGTACATGGCTAGGCTGAACCAGGGTGCAGGGTGCCTGCCTGCAGAAGGCAAATGCCACATAAACCTAAGATTCTGACTGGAAAGAAACAGAGAACGGGAGCTGGAGCAACAGTACTGTTGGCAGAAGGTAGATCTAAGGATATGCGAAGGAAGGTCTGATGAATACTGCCTGTTAACAGACACACAGGGACTTCTGGCAGACTGTCTCCCAATAGAGTTAGTATGTAGAAATCCCTAGTGAGACTGTTAATTAAAGCTGCAGGTACCCAGACAAGGCTATCCTAGGTCATTTCTCTGCACATTTCCCTGTTGGCTATAACTAGCCCAAGATGGAGTCTAATGGACGATGCTTAAAGTTAGGCAAAATACAGGTTTTTCTTGTTCTTCTGTCTGACTCTTCCTTGCCATCATGGGCTAGTCTGGAAGGCTGCATTAGCAACTGTAATGCATTCTTTTGTTCATCTGATCTTACCTAGATAGCACCCCCTGCAGGTTTTTGGTTCCTGGTTGTCTCCTTCCTATTATTCCTGAGTCCTATTCAATGAATGTGAACTGTCTTTGTAATGTAAACCATGCAAACTTTAAGCTGTATTGCCCTTTGAGACGAGGAATAAGGGAGTTGGGGTCTGTGTGGAGGTGGTCAGTCAGTCAGTCAGTCAGCTCAAGTCAGTGAGTAAAATGAGTTAGTCCAAGTGAGTGAGCTCAAGTCAGCGAGCTCAGGTTAGTCAGCTAAAGTCAGTTAGCTGCGGTTAGTCAGCTGCCATGATGAAAACTGCTGCCCCTCCGGCTGGTGATCATTAAAAGTATTCATGGATATACATCGTGTTCCTGGTGTCTCATCTCTGCGCCTCCGACCCGACAGGACATTCCTGCTTCACAGTACAGAGGGGAAGGCATTTGCCTTACACATGGCTGGCCCAGGTTTGATCCCCAGAATCCCATATATTGCCCTGAGCACTGCCAGGAGTGTTTCCTGAGTGCAGAGCCAGGAGTAACCCCTGAGTACAGCTGGGTGTGGTCAAAAATAAAGAAGGAATGCTCCCTAACAGGAAGTGGGGGGGGGTTTCAGCAGGAGGCATAACTGAAAATGGAGGGATTTCAGCCCTGGAGCAGGCAGGAGGCAGGTGTCAAACACTCCTTGGACATATACATGATCAGAACTAATGTGCCCATCACAAAGGGCAGCCAGTTCCCTAATCAAAGACTCAAACAGCTGTGTTGGGTGCTCGCTGAGACTGGGAATAATTATGGGCAGAGAGCTGGAGTTGGCTGTTGGAGGGGTGCCCAGGTTAGACCACACGCTCCCTCAAGGGAGCACTCCACATGGCCAGATAGAGGTTGTTTCCCTGATGTTCTCATTGCTTGCTTCAAAGGAACTATCTCTCTCATCTCAGAAGGTTCTACCATGTTCCCACAGCCTAAAAACCTAAAAACCCACCGCCTCATGCCCAGCTCTTGCCTTCAAATCCTGTGTCCTAAAACGCTGCCCTTCACCAAAGTGGTCCTGCCAGGGAACCCTTCATCACACTTTCTTTTCTCATGCCACATTTCTCATGCCACAAGAGGAACCTCACACAAAAGGTCTGGGCCGTGCTGTCCCCCCCCCACCCCCCCACCCAGCCTAACAAGCCTTCCCACTTCAGAAAGTGAACTCTTTAACCCAATTATGGAAACCCCCACTGGATACATTTGATTCGGGGAAAATATCATCTCTGGCAATCATAAAGCATATTAAGGTATTAGCAGCCGTCGGTTCTGAATTACACTGGAAGGGGAGCTGGAAATAATTGCACATCAGTTGCTCAAAAATCAGCAGTAAAAGGAATTTACATTAGTGTATAAATTACTCTCCCAGCAATATAAATTAGAATTTTATACCTCCTAATGACAACAGCATGGGCCCTGGCTGTGCTAAACAGAGATTCCTCGGCACAAGGCAAGACTAAACTCCTGCTTGTACAGACACCTGGGTCTGAGAGCTGAGCAGGGGAGCAGAAGTGATTTGAGGCTGACGGTCACCCGCCTGGAAGCCAGCCCTGCTGAAAGATTCTGCTCACAGAGCACTGGGGAGGCAGCAAGCCAGCCCCAGCTCTGCAGAGAACAAAGGGCATTTGCCTTCCTGGGCCCTCCTGCACCTCCTTCTCCAACCCTCCCTTGGAAACAGGCTTTGAATTGACTCAGAAAGTCATCCAGAGATCAACACTCGATCCTCACAAAGACTCCGTGACTGGAACTGCACTTCGGCTTCATGACAGGACAGCTGAAGCAGTTTACAGCCAGGGGGCCTGCTTGCTGGGAGGACCAATAGTAACATGGAGACACCCACCCCACCCCCTTCAAGTCAGGAGCCAGGATAGGGAGGGTTACAAGAATCGGGTCACTTCCCTTGGCAGGTGGCAGAAGTCAAACATACCTTCATTGGACAGTGCAGGTGAGTGGGGCACAAAAGACTGCCTTGGGCTGCAGGAATAAAGGGATCGTGATCTCATATAATCAGGTCAAAATGCTGCCAATTCTCACTCCACTGCACTCACCCTCCATCCATCCATACAACTACCCACCTACCCATCTACTCATTCACCTATTATTCATCCATTCTTCGACCCATCCACCTGTCATTTCACCTATTTATCCATTCATCTATCCACCCATCCATCTGTCTTATTCACCTATTTATCCAACCACTCATCTATCCATTCACCCATTTATCTATTCGCCTATTTATTCATCCACTAATCTATCCATCCACCCATCTATCCATTCACCTATGTATCATCCATTCATCTATCCATCCACCATCTGTCTATTCACCTATTTATCTATCCTCCATTCATCTGTCTCTCCATTTTCCATCCATCCTTCTATCCCCTCCCACCATCCATCTATCTAGCCATTATCCATCATTTTATTTTCTGGTTTTGGGCCACACCTGACTATGACAGGTCCCTAACTCTTTTCTCAGAGATCACTCCTGGGGGACTCAGGGGACCATATGTGGTGACAGGGAGCAAACCTGCAGGCCAAGATTCCTACCTATGCTACTATTTCTCCAACCCATCCATCCTTCTTTCCCTCTTGCCGTCCATCTATCTATCTGTCATCCACCCATTCTATCCCTCCATTCATCCACTTATCTACCTTCTCATCTACTGACCCATTCCAACAACCATTGGGTTCTTTGTACTATATTGCCTCTTTGTATTATATAGTCCCCTCTCTCTCTGTCTCTCTTTTTTCTTTCTTACTATATAGACTGACTTCTTTCTATAAAGTCATACAAAATGATTGCCAATTTTGTAAGCAAAACAAGTAAGCAAAAAATCAGAGCTTTTCTCTTCTTGGTCAGAGAAAGAGAGAAAGAGAGACTCTAATTGGCTTTCCTTGCTTACTTGCCTGTCCACTGGACTGACCATTGTTGAAAATGAATGAATGGTTATGATTGGTTTATCTGGAGTCAGATATTTCTCACTCTTATTTTGGGGGTAAACAGTAGTAGTGGGGAGAGAGGGTGTGGAAATGAGTGGTTGACAATCCCACCAAAACTCAAGCGAAGGGAAGAAGAGTAGTAACCCTCACCCCCCAAAAAAAAAAAGGTAAGGGTTCTGGGTCCCTGAACAAGAAGCTTGTTCAAATAAATCCATGATGGTGCTGAGATGGGCAGATCTCAGCCAAGCTCACACCAAGGTCATAGCTGAAGCAGGACTAGGGCCCACATCGCTAGATGGCCCCTCCCAAGCCTATGCAAGCCCTTCATCCAGAGAAGTTAGATGAAGAGATAGTACAGTGGAGGGCCGGAGCGATAGCCCAGTGGGTAGGGCGTTTGCCTTGCACATGGCCGGCCTGTGCTGGCCCGGGTTCGATCCCCGGCATCCCCTATGGTCCCCCAAGCACCGCCAGGAGTAATTCCTGAGTGCAGAGCCAGGAGAAACCCCTGAGCATTGCCGGGTGTGACCCAAAAAGCAAAAACAAAAAAAGAGGTAGTACAGTGGGCAGGGCGCTTGCCTTGCATGCCGCTGACACAGGTTCAATCCCCAGAACCATGTATAGACCCCCTACCCCTGCCCAAGCCTCACCAGGAGCAATCCCTGAGCACAAAGCCAGGAATAAGGCCTCAATACAACTGAGTGTGATGAAAAAAAAAGAAAGAAAGAAAGAAAGAAAGAAAGAAAGAAAGAAAGAAAGAAAGAAAGAAAGAAAGAAAGAAAGAAAGAAAGAAAGAAAGAAAGAAAGAAAGAAAGAAA
This sequence comes from Cryptotis parvus, assembly GCA_021461705.1. Lineage (NCBI taxonomy): Eukaryota > Metazoa > Chordata > Mammalia > Eulipotyphla > Soricidae > Cryptotis > Cryptotis parvus. The sequence continues at coordinate 528 of JAJIBD010007453.1, read as the reverse complement.
GAAAGAAAGAAAGAAAGAAAGAAAGAAAGAAAGAAAGAAAGAAAGAAAGAAAGAAAGAAAAGAAAGAAAGAAAGAAAGAAAGAAAGAAAGAAAGAAAGAAAGAAAGAAAGAAAAGAAAGAAAGAAAGAAAGAAAGAAAGAAAGAAAGAAAGAAAGAAAGAAAGAAAGAAAAGAAAGAAAGAAAGAAAGAAAGAAGGGAAGGACTCCTGTAGGAATCAAGAAGCCATTGGGGAGGGGATGTGGGACTCTAATTAAAGACACTGATGGGGGCAGAGCAATAGCACAAAAGGAGGGCACTTACCTTGTACACAGCTGACCCGGGTTTGATCCCCCGGCATTCCGTGATCCCCAAGTCTCATAAAAAGTGATTCCTGAGTGTAGAGCCAGGAGTAAGCCCTGAGAATTTTCAGGTGTGACCAAAAAATTAAAATAAATAAGCAGAACTATTCACAATAGCCAGAATCTGGAAACAACCAGAGTGCCACAGAACTGATGACTGGACAAAGAAACTGTGGTACATTTACACAAT
>JAJIBD010007452.1:0-74409 GCA_021461705.1 Cryptotis parvus | reverse complement strand
TTTAAATCTATGATAATTAGTGGCCAATCTTTAGGAATAGAGGAGAGGGGAGCCCAGGTTGCAGGGCTCCCATGGGGACTATAGTAGAATTTACATTCCTTAAGTCAATCAGCAAACGCCATTTGCCTGATTTTTTCTGTATCACAAAAACAGGAGAATTCCATTCTGAAAACGTTTCTTCAATATGTCCTAAATTCAGCTGTTCTTCCACTAGATTTGTTAGCGCCTCTAACTTTTTGATATTGAGGGGCCACGGTGGTGTCCATATAGGTTTTTCAGACTTCCACTGAATATGGATAGGTGGTGGGCGCCAACCACAGCAGCCCCAATTAAAAAAGGGTTACTCCCTGTGTTAGGCTTATTATGGAGATTCTGGAACAGGTGCCCAATGGGGAATTGTATGAGGTATGTGAATTACTGCCCCCCTTGCTCCAGCATGTCTCGACCCCATAAAGTTAAAGGCATAGGAGCTATATAAGGCTGGACCATGGCTACATTCCCTTCAGGGCCAATACATGGCAGCCATCTCGCACTCTGTTGGAGAAGAGAAGAGGAGATATTACCTACCCCACTCAGGCTATGGGACACTTTCTTTAGAGGGCCAGTACTTGGTGGAGATTATGAATATGTCTGCCCCTGTATCCAACATGCCTTTGAATTTCCTTTTATAAATTTTGATGGGTATAACCAGCCGCTTGGCCTGCGAAATTCTGGTAGTGTACCCAACTAGATAGTTAGCAGGTGGCTGGTGGTCTTGGTTCTGTGTGGCTGTATAACCAACAATGAAGTTAGCAGAAGGGTTGGTACTGTTTAAGCCACCATTTCTAGGGTGTTTGGACTGACTAGACGGATCCTCAAAAAATAATAATAGTTTAGCAAGCGGTTCCCCCTTTTTAAAAGTCCATTTACTTGGCACAGAGATTGACAGTATTATCTCTCCATGAGATTCAGGATCCAGAAGTCTGAAATGCACCTTAATTCCCTTAAATTTCAGCCAATCGCTCCCCTGAATTAAACCCATACTGCCTGGGGGCAGGTCCTTTTTATCCCTGTTTTTAGCATGTAAGGATCTTGACTTGGGTATATTGTGACAGTCTTAGGGCAGAGAATATCGAGACTGCCATTGCTTGATGGGGTAGGCCAGAGAGTATTTATTAACTGTAATTCTGTGGATTCTGATTTGGAGGATACTGGGCAGGTGGAATGAACGAGAGTGCCCCCTGGATTCAGCTGGGCCTGGGGCTGGCCCCCCACCCAGTTTCCCGCATTTGGGGAGGCATAGATGTTATTCTAACTCTGTTTGTCAATTGCTCCCTCTAAGTTGGTGCTTATCTTACTGATACCCTTCTTCTGCTCTTCAAATTTTACTTAAAATTTTAAATTCTGTTTAATAATTTTGCTTTCCTGTTCTTCTAATTTTGCCTCAAATTTTGAATCCAGTTTAGTAATTTGATTTTCCTGTTCCTCTAACTTTGAATCCTGTTTAATAATTTTATTCTCCTGTTTTTCTAATTTTTCTTCGAATTTTTAAGTCCTGTTCTTCTAATTTCTTTTCGAATTTTAAACTCTGCTTAATAAGTCTGTCTTCAAGCTTTAAGACCAGTCTATCTGTAATTTTATGATTCTCACTCATTTATTTCATCTCTGAGCAAACCTCATCCTTTAAGGTTGCATTCAATCTATTACGTTCCTCTGTCTCTCTATTAAACATTGCCCTCATGCAGAGGTACAGTTTAAGAATCTCAAGGACCCAGAAGATTTGTAAAAGGATAAAAAGTAGTTCTCAAAGAGGAACTTCATTAACTGGGCTATGTGTGGTTCTGACACAATAAAAGATACAATGTATCTATACCACGAGATATCCATCATTTTACTCACGGTTCGGAGGCAGATGATCTCTGTTCGATGGTGATCAGGCCAGATGATGTTCTTCATGCCCACCCAGGGACGCCAGATGTTCGGGGCGCCGCTGGGGTTCCCGACAATGTCGGGAAGCGAAGTTCCCTTCTACCTTGGGGCCGGTGGGGAATGGATGAAGACTCAGGAATCCGATGCAGTTTTAAAAGGGCTTTACTATCCCAGGATCCAATATACAATCCAAGAGCAGGGAAAACCTCCGGACTCTGGTTGAGGCCCAACAGAGAATGTAGAGGACAGAGAAGCAAAACACCAAGGGAAGCTGAAATGGCAAAAGGGGGAAAAAAGAGATTCTTTCTTCTTACAGCTTAGTTTATTGCAAGGAATCTGCCCAAACTCCCCAGCCCAGCCCATTCTGGGCTGGACTATCTAGAGATGAAAACAGGAAAATAGCTTTATAGAAATGTAGCAAGTTCAGGAGATCATCTGGTTGTTTACAAGGACCCAGATATAATTAAAAGCCTCCTAGCAGAGCTGGGAAAAGCTATAAGCTAAATGTAACTTCCCTGGCAGGAAGGATCAAATGCCCTCAGGTAATTTCTCCCAGCACCTCACCTAATATCTTGAGCCAAGATCTGCCTGGAATTGCCTTTGTAGGGTAGAGAAGGGGGTTTCTGAGATGGCATGTCTCTGTACCAAAGACTAATACTAATGCCAGTTAAATATTTCTCCAAGCCTTCACAAGAGTCTCGTCTACTTCACGGTAGTTTTGTATTTTAGTTGCCTTTGAGTTATCAGGGAGGCCATGCTTGCTTGCTTGGAGGCAAACAGCATTTCTCTCTGGTCTAATTACTTAGAGATCCAAAGTGGCCAGGCAAATATGCTGGTAAAATCTAGCTAGTCCCACGATGATTGTGGTAGCATGAGAGAATATTTATACCAGCCAGTACAGAATACATGGTCAGATAAGACTGCCACCTTCAGGCTACCCCCTATCTATGAAGTGACCTGCAGGAGGCAATCCAGGGCAGATGCAGAGGCCTTGGATTTTAGGTGTCCTGCAACACCGTGGGATGTCAAAAGATCAAGTGGCTGCCCACCTACAAGATGGTCCGACTTCCTTGTCAAGACCCTGAAGGAATGGTTTGAGGCTCTTCATATTCCTGGAGTCAACCAGATGCGATTGGGCTACATTGGCAGGTGATAGGGTCCAATGGAAATGTTACTCGCGCCTGCTCGAGCAAATTGATGAATGGCACGGATTCAAGTGATCAAGTGATATTATGATACCAATATGCAAGGTCAGACAAACATGAATCAGGAGGTCTTTCATAGGTGGAATATACCACAAGTGTGTGGGGAGTCAGATGCTAGCTAAGACACAGAAGGGAACAATGTGCTAATAATCATTGAAAATGATAAAACCAGCCAGAACTGAGCATTAAATATAGGCAAAAGATACACTGGATAACCTCTAAACGTATATATTGCAGTGCACAATGTGTAAGAGAAGAAAGAGAAAGAGAGAGGAGAGAGATAGATAAGAGATAAAGAACCTGCCATGGAGGCAGGCTAGGGGAGGGCGGAGGAATTGGGGTTATTGGTTGTGGGAAATGGGCCCTGATGGGGGATGGGTGCTAGAACATTGTTCGACCAAAACCCGAACATGAACATCTTTGTAATTGTATACCTATCTCAAGTTCAGTATAATAAAATATTTTAAAAATAAAATAAAATACACTGTAAAAAAAGAATGACTGCATATGCATATATATGCATATATATTGCATATATATGTATATAGTGTGTACATATATATATGCATACAGTGTGATGTATCTGACACCTCCTCGTCTCAGTCAGACCAATGATGTCGTTGTCTTTTGTGCTTGCACCATGAGATCCTCAATATATGCTTCTGATGCCAATGTACATGCAGTGAAAGTACAGACAGTCATTTTGGTCCTACTTTGTTTTGGCAGCCTAGGCTGGCCGTGAAATTTATCAGGCACTGCTTGTTCACCTATCTTACTGCTGCCATATTAGGGGCTCTTTCGGGGTCAGGAAAATAAACATTTTTGTTACTGGTTTTGGCATATCGAATACACATTGGATAGCTTGCCAGGCTCTGACATATGGGCGCTATATACTCAGTAGTTTGTGGGGCTCTCTCAAAGGGTGGGTAGAATATTCATGGTAGTTTGGAGGTAAATTGCGTGGCCGCCCCGTGCGTCATGCACAATGGGGGAAAGCTGGTGTCTGCTCTGCTGGGTGTATCTGCATCTGTGGATCAAGCATTCCTGGGCTTGAAATACTCTCCTCTGAAGGGCGAGTCTCTGAAGAGTGGGTTTCTGACAAGCTGGACTGGAGACTGGCTTAATCTCTTGGGTGAAGATCTTATGAGCTGCAGAGTGTGGATGGTGAAGATGGCTGCCAGCAAGGTGTGGGTTGCTCTGCGTTCTTCTGAGGCCCTATTCACTCTCAACGGAACAGACATCTCTGAATGCAGCAGTTATGTGTACCTAGGAAGAGAAGTCAACATGATGAATGACCTAAAACCTGAGCTGTGCAGGAGGAAGAGAGCGGCATGGAATGCCTTCAAGGGCGTTGAAGAACCAGCTAAAAGGACAAAGAACCTCCGACTCCAGGCACATCTCTTCGACTCCACCATTCTCCCTGCATTAACATACTCCTGAGACCTGGGCCCTACGAAAGCAGGATGAGAATGCTATTCTGGTCTCCCAAAGAGGAATCGAAAAAGCTATGCTTGGAATCTCACGCCTCACTCAAGTGAGAGAAGGAATCCCGGAGTTCCGACCTCCATCACTATTCCAGAATCAGGGACGCTGTCTCATTTGCCAAGGGATCAAAAATCAGATTGCCTGGACATGTAATGCGATTTGGAGATGACCACTGGACTAGTGCAGTTACCGACTGGATCCCACGGGATGTTAAAAGATCACGTGGCGGCCCACCTACAGGATGGTCAGACTTCTTTGTCAAGACCCAGAAAGAACGATTTGAGGCTCTTCATATTCCTGAATCAACCAGATGCCATTGGGCTACATCGGCACATGATAGAGGTCCAATGGAAATGTTACTGGCACCCGCTTGAGCAAATTGATTAATAACAGGATTCAAGTGATCAAGTGATATCTATCTATCTATCTATCTATCTATCTATCTATCTATCTATCTATCTATCTATCTATCTATCTATCTATCTATCTATCTATCTATCTATCACTATCTATCTATCTATCTATCTATCTATCTATCTATCTATCTATCTATCTATCTATCTATCTATCTATCATCTATCTATCTATCTATCTATCTATCTATCTATCTATCTATCTATCTATCTCTATCTATCTATCTATCTATCTATCTATCTATATTATGAAACCAAAATCCAAAGTTAGGCAAAATGTGGATCAGTAGGTCTTGTCAAAGATAAAAATTACCACAAATGTGTGGGAGTCAGAGGTTGGGTAAGATAGAGAAGGGAACAATGTGCTAATAATTGTCGAAAGGGCTAATACCAACCTAGAACTGAGCATAAAATACAGGCAAAAAGATACACACGATAACCTCTAAGTATGTATTACAATCCACAATATGTAAGAGATGGAAAAGAGAGAGAGAAAGAGAAAGAGAAAGAGAAAAGAGAGAAAAGAGATAAAGAACCTTCCACAGAGGCAGGCTAGGGGAGGGGGAGGGAATTAAGCCTTGCTACAAGCCAGATAACCCCCACTCCATGAGGGCCTCCATTTTCCACATCGGACTTCCCTCTCATCAGAACTCCACCCAGCAGACCAGCCTATTACAGCCCAAATCACGTGACCGCAAGTGGCCGCTTGGTTCATCAATAAATGCTGGATTTTGAGATGACTACAAGAGTATGCTACCCATACGGCAGAGCCTGGCAAGCTACCCATGTTGTATTTGATATGCCAAATACCAGTAACAATTCTAGACCTCATTCCCATGACCTGATGGAATGGTTTGAGGCTCTTTATGTTCCTGGAGCAAGCAGGTGCTCTTGGGCTCTACTAGCATGAGACAGGACATATGGAGATGTTAATGGTGCCTGCTCGAGCCAATCGATGATGAACTGGAAGACAGTGATACAGTGATACAGGGACAGTGGTGGTATAATAAAATTTTAATAAAAAAGAAACTATGGCAAATCTACACAATGGAATATTATGCAGTGTCAGGAAAAAAGAAGTTATAAAATTTGCCTACAAGTGTATAGACATGGAGAGTATCATGTTGAGTGAAATTCTTTCTGAATAGAAGGAAAAGGACAGATATAGAATGACTGCACTTATTTGCAAGATATGAAAAAATTAGTATGAGATCAATATTTAAGACTAGGCAAAGCCAGGAGGGCATGTCAATGGTTGGAATCTACCAGACTAGAACTGAGCATTGAACATAGGCAAAGGGCTATATATATGATAACCCTTAAATGTATGTATTGCAAGCTGCAGAGAGTAAGAAAAGGGAGATAAAGGGAAGAAGGAGGAGGAGGAGGAAGAGGAAAAAGGGAGGAAGAAGAGGAAGAAGAGGAAGAAGAAGAAGCAGAAGAAGAAGAAAAAGAAGAAGAAGAAGAAGAAGAAGAAGAAGAAGAAGAAGAAGAAGAAAGAAGAAGAAGAAGTGAAGAAGAAGAAGAAAAAGAAGAAGAAGAAAGAAGAAGAAGAAGAAGAAGAAGAAGAAGAAGAAGAAGAAGAAGAAGAAGAAGAAGAAGAAGAAGAAGAAGAAGAAGAGTTGCTGTTGTGGTAGGTTAGGGGAGATGGGAGTGAAGAAAGAAGAAGAAGAAAGAAGAAGAAGAAGAGAAGAAGAAGAAGAAAGAAGAAGAAGAAGAAGAAGAAGAAGAAGAAGAAGAAGAAGAAGAAGAAGAAGAAGAAGAAGAAGAAGAAGAAGAAGAAGAAGAAGAAGAAGAAGAAGAAGAAGAAGAGTTGCTGTTGTGGTAGGTTAGGGGAGATGGGAGTGAATCAGGGGACATTGGTGGTGGGAAATGTGCACTGGTGAAGGGACGGGATGGGTGCTGGAACACTGTATGACTGGAACCCAATCATGAACAGCTTTGTAATTGTATATCTCATAGTGGTATAATAAAATTTTTTAAAATACAGCCAGTGCTGGTGTGGGTGTATGTGTGGGGGAAGACACCTTTATTCCCTGCTGGTTGGAATGCAGCTGATACAGCATTTTTGGTAAACGACATGGACACTCAACAGATACTAGGAAGAAAGCTTCCATATAACCCAGCAATTCCACTTCTTGGTTTCTTCCCAAAGTTTCTTCCAAATTCTATTCAGAAAATAATAGAATGTTGTATGTTCATTGCAGCTCTACTCACAATAGCTGAATAATCTGAAAACAATCTAAGAGTCCAAGACTTGATGACAGAATGGAAAAAAATTATGGTACATATAAACAGTGGAATGTTGCATGGCTTTAAAATCAAAGATGAAATCATGCCATTTGCTACTACATGGATGTATATGGGGAGTATCATGATGAGCAATGTTAGCCAGGAGGAGAGGGACAGACACAGAATAATCTCCTTCATACGTAAAATATAGAGAAATATATAAGGCGTAATAAATGCTCAAAGGCAACGGTATCTGAGAATAGATTTTTAGTAGGATGCTTATGAGGGTGGGAGATGTAAGGGAGAATAGGGTGGGAGGCAGAAAGCGATACAGGAACAATGGTGGGGTGAAGTAGGTGCTCTGGTGGAGGGTGAGGAACTGAAATGTTTTGTGCATAAAGCCCTACCATAAACAGTACTGTGGGGCTGGAGCGATAGTACAGCAGGGAGGGCGTTTGCCTTGCAAACGCCTACCCTACCTGGGTTTGATTCCTGGCATCCCATATGGTCCCCCAAGCACCACTAGGAGTAATTCCTGAGTGCAGAGCCAGGAGTAACCCCTGAGCATTGCCGAGTGTGACCCAAAGAGCAAAAAAAAAAAAATATTGCGAACAGTACTGTAAATTGTGGTGCCTAAAATGAAATGAATTTTTGAAAAGCATAGAAGGCATCATGTTAAAAATGCTTTATCATAAGCAAGGAGACTTTTCTCTTTAAAAATCATTGATAACAGTACTGGAAGGACGACTTGGTGGGCTAGAACACATGTTGTGCACGCGTCCTGCATCACTTCCCAAGCTTCAAGTGACTCCCAAGGACTGAGCATTCTGCAGCCCCAGCCAATACAGGTGGGACCAAAAACACTCTATATAAACCCCCAAATTGAGCAATTGTTTCAAGATATACTTCAAAATTCTATATAAACCCCCCAAATTGAGCAATTTTTTCAAGATATACTTCAAAATTTTTAGACTCAGGCATATCAAAGCAAAATTTATTTCCAGATAGAAAATAAAATGGTTGCCAAGGTGTAGTGAGAGAGAAGTGGGAGTTACTTTTTAATTACAGGGGCAACGATCCAGTGTGGGAAGATGGAAAATTTCTTGATGATGGTAACAGTTGTACAACAATGAGAATGTACTTAACACTATTAACTACATACCTAAATGGTTAAACAGATAATTATTTCCAAGTTTCATCCTTAATTATGTTCATTGATATTCTGAACAAACTGACACTGTATTTTAGAACCACCTGCCATCTGGCGTCCTTGGGGCTCTTCGTATTCCTGAAGCAACCAGAAGACATTGGGCTACACTGACACGTGATAGGGTCAGATGGAAATGTTACGGGCGCCCACTCGAGCAAATCAACGAATTACGGGATGTCAAGTGATCAAGTGATGCCTAGCTGGGGTTCTAGGATCCCTAAATGATTAAGACATGGCCGGCCTGTGCTGGCCCCCGTTTGATTACTGGCATCCCATATGGTCCCCCGAGCACCGCCAGGAGTAATTCCTGAGTGCAGAGCCAGGAGTAGCTCCAGGGCATTGCCAGGTGTGACCCAAAAAGGAAAAAAAAAACATCTTAGCCAGAAATGGAGCTCAACAGCATGTGCCAGCCCAGATTCAATTCCCAGCACCATGAAAAAAAAAAGACACTCTTTGCTTTAGATTTAAACACTCCTCCTCACCCCAGGAACTCTCTTTTAGGTTCTCATTATGTTTGAAGAATGAAAAGGGGTTTTGGTTTGTTTGTTTTTGAGTCACATCTGGGACTGTCCTGGAGTTACTCTTGCCTCTACACTCAGGGATTACTCCTAGCAGTTCTTGGGGGCCCGTATGAGAAGACGAGATTGAACCTGGATCTGCTGTGTACAAGGGAAGCACTCTATCTGATGTACTATTATTCTGGTCCCCCACAAATGGGTTTTGTACAAAGAAAACATCACACAAAACACCAAGAATTATTGCTTTATAGCAAAACTAGTTTACGTTTCTATTTTGAAAGAATAGAGGAATGTGGGAAGATATAGAATGACTGCATTCATTTGTGGGATATAAATATATACCAGTATTCTACTAATTGTTGGAAATGGTAATGCCAGACGAGAACTGAGCATTGAATTTAGGCAAAGGGATTTATGTTACAACCCCTAAATTATTATTATATCACTATGGGTTAGACAATTGCAAAGTCGTTCATGGCTACATTTCAGTCATATCATGTTCCAGCACCCATCCCTCCACCAGTGCCCATTTCCCACCAGCAATGTCCCATGTTTCCCTCCCCACCCCCTCCTTTTGCATATTGCTGTTTGCACACATGGAATTCCGATGTAAGCTGTACCCATTTCCCCTCAGCATAGTGAGGAATGTGTGCTTTTACCACCAAAGGGCACCATGATCACTGTCTCTTAATTATTATTTAGATACGATTGAATGTTGAAATGTGTGGAAATAGCTTTATCCAGAGCTGAAGTAAAGTTCTACAGAGTTGTCAATAAAGATGATTTCCACATTTATTCAAAAATTTATCATTTATATATACATAATATCTAAAATGACAGATTGGTTATTTTAAATTATTAGGGCATCTACACTGAGCGGATGTGTGGCTGCTGTATGTAGAATTCCTGCATAAGTTGTGAGCCGGCAACAAAAGCATGAATAACACAAACAGCTAAGGAAAATCTGTCTGAAAGCATATAAAAAGTGGGGTCAGAAAGCTATAAAGATAGCAGAGGGGCCAAGGTGCTTGCCTTGCATGTGGCTCAACTCTGTAAGATCCTTAGCATCATGGAGCTCTCCAGCACCAATCACAATGATCCCTGCATGGAAAGTCAGGAGTAAGCACTTAATACTGCTGGGTTTGGCCTCCAAATTAAAAAAAAAATTGACAAAAAGCATATGCAAAAAGGGATAAATAAAGCCTAGGTGTTACAAATGAGCTTGGAAGTGAATAACTGGTGCAGAAATTTTTTTTAAATTCTGTCCTTAGATATTAGTTATTCTGAGAATTTTATGTATGTAAGAAATTACCTAGGAACACTGTTCAAATGTTAAGAACCAGTTCTTGCTGCCACCCAGAGCCAAGAGTTGGCACGTAGAATTGGTTAAAAAAATAATTTAGGAGCCAGAGCGATAGCACAGTGGGTAGGGCATTTGACTTGCATGCGGCCTACCTGGGTTCAATCCTCGGCATCCCATATAACCACCAGGAGTAATTCCTGACTGCAGAGCCAGGAATAACTCCTAAGCATCGCCAGTTGTGACCCAAAAAAAGCAAAAATAATAATAATAATAATAATAATAATAATAATAATAATAATAATAATAATTTATCGAGGCAAAACTCAGTGCTGAGGGTTCACAAACTGGGATGGCTTTATGGGCTTGGAACCCCGAACTAAGCTAAAGGCAGAACTTTTCCACATTTTGTAACAATAAGCAGTTGGTTAACAAACAGGGTGGCAAGTGAGGATATGGGGGTGAAGGGAAGTTGATGTTGGTGGAGGAATTGGTGTTGAATGCTCTGCTTAAAACTCAGCTATCTGGGGCTGGCGTGATAGCTCAGTGAGGAGAGCATTTGCCTTGCACGTGGCCTATCCAGGTTCAATCCATGGCATACCATATGGTCTCCTGAGCACCGCCAGGAGTAATTCCTGAGTGCAGAGCCGGGAGGAGCCCGATCATTGCTGAGCGCACAAACAAAAAACCTCAACTATCAGTAACTTTGTAAATCATAGTTCTAATTAAAATTTTAGTAACAATTAAAAAGTAAAAGATATAGCATGCGGGACCTCGGACGCGCCTGGGGAAGCTGGAACTCCGCTTTCCCCAGGCTAAGCTGACCATGGGGCTCCCAGGAGGACAGATGGGTTTTGGGAGTGGGCCCATCACCTCTGGGGGTCCCGTAAGCAGCCAGATGAGACTCCCCCACCACATTAGCCACCACCTTCGCTGTCTGGATGCTGGGATACTACCTCACAACCAGATTAACAGAGCAAAACCAGTTCGAGCCCAGGTAGGCAGCTCCCAGAAGCGGGAAACACGGGGAATTCATCAGATGGAGCTGGGGTCACCCCTTCCCCTCTCCATTTGGTCTGAGCCTGGTAGCCCCGCCAAGGAGCTGCCCCTGGGGTGACCAGCCATAGCATGCAGAGCCTCAGACGCAGCTGGGGGAACTGGAACTGGCTCTCCCCTAGCTCAGCTGACCATGAGGCCCCCAGGAGGACAGATGGGTTTTGGCTGTTGGCCCATCACCTCTGGGGGTTCCCAGAAGAAGGCGGATGAGACTCACCCACCACATTAGCATCCATTTTTGCTGTCTGGACGCTGACCATTAGCCCCTAAGTCGCATGGCCGCTTTGCCACACAGTCCATCAAACTAGTGGAAACAGTTATGTCTTTAATGTACTGCATACTACGATGTGTAGGAAAGGTAGGCAGGAGGGAGAGATAGAGAGGAGAGAAAAGATATACAGAACCCACCAAGTAGTTGAGGTGCAGGAGGGGGGGAGGGAGGTGGGGACATTGGTGATGGGAGATGGGTTTGGGTGGAGGGATGGGTGTTGGAACAAAACTAGAGCATGAGCATATTGCAATTGTATGTCTAAAAGTGGTGTAATAAAATTTTAAAAAAAAGCAAAAAAAAGGAAAGCAAAAAAAAGAAAGTCTATTACAATCTACAACATGGAAGAGAGGGAAGAAAGAAAGAGAGAAAAGAGATGGAGAACCTGCCACGGAGGCAGGCTAGGGGAGGGGGAGGGTATCGGAGACATTGGTGGTGGGAGGTGGGCACTGGTGGTGGGATGGGTGCTGGAACACTGAATGGCTTGAAACCCAAACATGAACATTTTTGTAATTGTTAAACAATAAATAAATGTAAAAAATAATAAAATAAAATGAGGATTAAAATATCAAAAGAAAAGTAAAATAAGTTAAGAATAGAGGAAGATGTGAGAAAATATGAGAGCCAGACTCCAGGTCTTTCTCTCCTGGGAGATATATAAGAGTTAACCATATTTTTTTTCCTCAGTGAATTTGCAGTGGTTTAACTTCCACACTTTTTTTTGACTACTGTGTTTTAATTTTCCTATTAATATTAAGGTCTCTTTATACACATATATATGCATATATATGCATACATATATTAAAAAATGGGGGAAAATTCCCGTAGCTGAAATATTAGAGGTTGTTAGTTGTTATCAGCATTAATGATAGTTACTAACTTTCATCAACTGCCTTTTTCCAGGTATTCTGTGAGTTACTTTACATGTGGAGTTTCTCATAATCCTAACAACTCTGAGCTGTTGGAATTACAGCTTTATAGGAATAAAAAACTGAGATTTAAGTCTGATAGATGGCTGGTTATTCAGTGAACTTGTAAAGAGGCTACTGACATGTGGATATGGCACAAATGGGGGAGCTGGAAAGTCATTAGGGGAGGGAGCAAGTGGGTAGTTGGAGGGCAGATTTGTCCCAAGGCCTCTGGGAGAATGTGACTGAGGTCATAGTCCTCTCCTTCCCCTCCTTTAAAATAAATATTAATAGTGAAGGAGAGCCCAGGGCTAGGTACCGAGGGAAGAGGGCAATCGGGGGTCAGGGAGGTTGTTGTGCAAAGGCAAAGTGTCACACACAGTCTTTGATCTTAAACATGTGCATGTGCAATGAGAATGGTATAGACTGGACAGATGCAGGGAGAATGGCATGGACAAGATAGATGCAGGGAGGCTTTTCTGAGGAAGACAGATTTAACCAGACCTGAAGAATGAATAAAAAGAGGGAAACTGAAAGTTTACCAAATAAAAAAAGAGGGCAAAAGATATTTTGCTCAGAGGAAATTACTGATGAAATCAAGAAAGTATTTGTGCTGCAGAAACACAAGGAGACTTTTGAATAGAGGGACACTGGAGGTGTTCCCACTCAAAGGCAGGGGTCAGCAGGCAGGCAAGTACCCAAGCTTTCAGCCTTGGAGTCTCTGCCCTCTATTGGGTACATTAGTGAGAGACAATTGGGGGCTACAATTTTAGGATTTTCCAGTTAAAGGGGCAGAAAGAGGTCCTTGAAGGTTGGAAGGCAGCTATGCTCACCACTATACACCAACGCTACAAGGTACTTGAAGGTAGGAGACTGCAGACTCAGGCAGGAATGAGTGTCCAGGTTTTCCCTAGTCTCTTTCAGGGTTCTGTTCCCTGACACCCATTTACTGCCCTAATCTTGTCAAATCTTTTGCATCGGCTTTTAAAACTATTCACATCAGGCCTTTTCTGCCTGCCACCCTCTTGGGGCAGGGATTGCTTTTCCTTTGTGATTGTGAAGGCATAGTCTGTTTTCTTGCCTTTGCTAGAACCAACTGGTGTACTTTTCTCATTTTCATCCTGGACTCAAAACTATTATTATTTTCTTATTTGACTCAAAACTATTCTTACTTTATCAAATTCCATTTGCTGTCTATGGTCACTACAAAAATCAAAATACCCAAAATATCACCCCTGGAGAATATGGAAAATAGTCTAGCATCGAGGGACTTCCTTTATCAAGTCTCTCCAGGCCCCACACAAAAGCCTCTTTTGTTCATTTATTTCTCATGAAATGGAAAGCTATTTGGTTCAACCTAGACTATTTGGGACATGCACATACTTGTCTCTCTCTACTCTGGAGAAGTCTTCACATATCTCCCATTTCCCCAATCATATTTCCTAAATAATCACTGTATCACTGTCTTCCCATTGTTCATCGATTTGCTCCAGTGGGCACCAGTAACATCTCCATAAGTCCTGTCAGAAGCAAGTGTAAACCAAGGGCATCTGCTTGCTCTAGGGACAGAGAGAGACCTCAAACCATTCCCTTCAGGTCATGGGAATGAGATCCATAATTGTTACTGGTTTTTGGCATATCAAAAATAAAACATGGGTAGCTTGCCAGGCTCTGCATGTAGGTGGTATACTCTCAGTAGAAGGCTCTCATCTCGAGCATTTACTGATGAAACTTAAAGGGGAAAAGATCAGGTTTTCTCTTGGATGGAGCTCTGAGGAACTATGGAGTCTGGATGTTGAGAATGACTGACCGCATGATGTGTGGGTTGCTCTGGTTTCTTGCTAGGCTTACTGGTATCAGTTAGAACCTTTCTAGAACTATATCACTGTCTGTATCACTGTCTTCCCGTTCATCATCGATTTGCTCAAGCGGGCCCCAGTAACATCTCCATATGTCCTGTCTCATGCTAGTAGAGCCCAAGGAACATAAAGAGCCTCAATCCATTCTGGAATGAGGTCTATAATTGTTACTGGTATTTGGCATATCAAATACAACACGGGTAGCTTGCCAGGCTCTGTCGTGCAGGTAGCATACTCTTGTAGTCATCTCTAAGTCCAGCATTTATTGATGAACCACGAGGGCCGCAAGCAGCTGCGCAAGCCAGGCTGAGATAGGCTGGTCTGCTGGGTGGAGTTCTGATGAAAGAGAAGTCCGGATGTGGAAAATGGAGGCCCTCATAGAGTGGGGGGGGTCGTTTGGCTTGTTGCAAGGCTCTACTGGGGTGGCAGGCCAGGGCTAAAACCCACCATCCCTCCTGGATACCTCGTGAGCGGCTGGCTGGGCACAGGGAGAGCCAGTAGCAGCTCTGCCCCATGTCTGTGAGTCTCTGGACTGGCATACCTGAGCCGAATTTAAAAAAAGACTACAGCAGGGTGGATCTCGATGAGCCGGGCTGTGATAGGCTGGTCTACTGGGTGGACTTCTGACGAGAGAGAAGTCCGGATGTGGAAAATGGAGGCCCTCATGGAGTGGGGGGTCGTTTGGCTTGTTGCAAAGGCTCTGCTGGGGTGGTGGTCCAGGGCTAGAACCCGCCATCCCTCCTGGGCGCCTTGTGAGTGACTGGGCACAGGGAGAGTAAGTAGCAGCTCTGCCCCATGTCTGTCTCTGGATCAGCATACCTGGGCCAGATTAAAAAAGATTACAGCAGGGTGGATCTCTATGAGCCGGGCTGTGATAGGCTGGTCTGCTGGGTGGACTTCTGACGAGAGAGAAGTCCGGATGTGGAAAATGGAGGCCCTCATGGAGTGGGGGGTCGTCTGGCTTGTTGCAAGGCTCTGCTGGGGTGGCAGACCAGGGCTAGAACCCGCCATCTCTCCTGGGTGCCTTGTGAGCGGCTGGGCACAGGGAGAGCAAGTAGCAGCTCTACCCCATGTCTGTCTCCTAGAACTATATACAATGTATAAATGTGAAAGATCTTAGTAAGGACCTTATCGTAAAATCAGCATTATCAAAGCAGCCACGTGCCAACAGAGCTGTGGATCTGGCGTGGGTGGATCTCTCTTCCGGAAACTGGCATGGAGGCAGAGGAAAGGGAAGGGCCCAAATCTCCACTCCGAGTCCAGCCAGCGTGTTCTCCCCCCCGCACATGAGAGCAAACCCTTGGAGCAATGTTGGACTCGGCCAGGGGCTGGCTGAGCCCCTTACCAGGAGGTCAGCTCCTTGGGTTTCTTCCACGTGGGGCCTAAATAATATACCTTATTATTATTCTTTTTTAAATAAGTGTTGATTCCTGAAGGCACTTGGATAGTTCCCAAATAGAATCTTTGTTTGACTTAGCTTCATCCTGGTTCCCAGAAGAGTGTGGCAAAGCAGACAGTCTTTTAGACTCTAAAATCTCCACTCCTGATGCAGGGAAGGGGACCTTGGACTCTGAGCACTGACAGGTGTGCCCCCAAATCAGAACAAAACAAAATTGGGCTGGGGTTCAGTTCATGCTCTGGGCTCAGGGATTGCTGAAGGGGTCAGGGGGACCATATGTGCAAGGCAAGTGCCTTAGCCACTGTACTGCCTCTCTGGTCCCAGAGTTATTTTAATGCTAGGGCCTCTAACAATCTCTCCAAAATGTACATTTTCCAGAGAGATGGATACTTTATCTCATTTAACCATCAATACTATATAATGAGTTATAAAATATTCCCAAATGAGGAATGGTGGTGATGAAAACTGAGACTCAGAGAGGGAATAGGAGCAATCAGTCCTAAGCTACTTACCCTACAGTTAGTCAATGACTTCAGGAAACACTGTGCCCTATGTTTCTGCCAATGAGATCGATGATCATACTAGGGAACTGGTGCAAATGAAGTAGAATGTCGCTGCATATAGCCAGACCTCAGTTTTGCCACTTACATCTGTTAGAGCTGAATCGCTATTCCAGACTGATGGTGCAGATATTCCCTAACATGTGTAAAGCCCTATCCCAGCCCTCTGGCAGCTGCAACTCGCACACACAGCTAGATTTTTCCTGCCCCAACCACCTTTCCCCCACACTACTCTTACTCTTATGTGAGACGAACTTCAGGTTCATATGTTGAGGCAAACTTGTGACTGGCTTCCAAATATCCTAAAGTCCTGTCCCACTAGAAAAATTATTTATTAAAAACTATTTATTTATTTATTTATCTTTTGGGGTCACACCAGGCAATGCTCAGGGGTTGCTCCTGGCTTGGCACTCAGGAATTACTCTGACGGTGCTCAGGGGACCATATTAGATGCTGGGGATTGAACCGGGTCAGCCGAGTGCAAGGCAAATGCCCTCCCCACTGAACTATCACTCTGGCCACTATTAAAATCTAATTGACCCTGCTGTTAAACATGGAAAAATCAGAATGATCTGAGGTAAGAAAGGGATTGTTTTCTCTACCTACCCAACAAAGTAAGTTCCATTCTCTGCTCGGCTCCTTCCAGAATGGACCTTTGACTTCGCTCTCATACCTTGTGGTAATAATCCTGGTTCTTAAAGGTAGAGAGGATCACATATCCTGGCTGGAAATATCTTGTGTTTTACCTACCCTATGTTACTCACAGTTTGACTCTGGGTAATTGTACTGTTTTATTACTTAGTCTTAACTTACCTTTATTACTTAGTACATTCCTTAAGGGCAGTTTCATGTCCTATCTTTCACTACTAATATGCCTAGCTGTGCAGGAGGAAGAGAGTGGCATGGAATGCCTTCAAGAGCATTGAAGAAATAGCTAAAAGGACAAAGAACCTCCGACTCCGGGCACATCTCTTCGACTCCACCATTCTCCCTGCATTAACATATGCCTCAGAGACCTGGGCCCTATGAAAGCAGGATGAGAATGCTATTCAGGTCTCCCAAAGAGGAATCGAAAGAGTTATGTTTGGAATATCACGCCTCACTCAAGTGAGAGAAGGAATCTGGAGTTCCAACCTCTGTTGACAATCCAGAGTCAGGGACGTTGTCTTGTTAGCCAAGGCATCGAAAATCAGATGGGCTGGACATGTAATGCGATTTGGATATGACTGCTGGACTAGAGCAGTTACCAACTGGATCTCACAGGATGTCCAAAGATCACATGGCCGCCCACCTACAACACGGTCAGACTTCTTCGTCAAGACCCTGAACGAACAGTTTGAGGCTCTTGGTATTCCTGAAGCAACCAGATGCCATTGGGCTACACTAACACGTGATAGGGACAGATGGAAAAGTTACTGGTGCCCACTCGAGCAAATCGACGAATAACGGAATGTCAAGTGATCAAGTGATGCCTAGCTGGGGTTCTAGGGTCTCTAAATGATTAAGACATGGCCGGCCTGTGCCGGCCCCCGTTTGATCCCTGGCATCCCATATGGTCCTCTGAGCATCGCCAGGAGTAATTCCTGAGATCAGAGCAAGGAGTAACCCCTGAGCATCGCCAGGTGTGACTCAAAAATTAAAAAAAAGACAAAGCGCTATTTCGATAGCAACTATTTTCTTTCTTCAAAATGTAGTTATTGTCCATTTTCAAAAGACTGGGACCCCCCGCAAAAGAGGAGTGCTAATCTGTGTCAATGATGCTGATGATGAATCAAGTTTGACTAGTCTAGGTGCCTCCAAAGGTCAGGCAACAGAAAGTTACCAAAGGATCATGGTTAGAATCTGCAACAAGGGATCCCAGGGGTAGCCTTGGGACTTGAGTACCTGCCTTGAAAGCACAAGACCAAGAGTTCGATCCCACACTGCTGCATGTACCAAGTATCATCCCAGTAACTGCATTTGACTCAGCAAGCATGCAAACAATACTCTGTAATATGTCATCATCAGCTAGCACCACAGCCAGGCTTGTGTGTGACCTGTGGTAGCCCCAACAGCAAGAATAGCAATTAAAAAGGAAGGAGACAAGTAATAAATTAATTGTGAAATTAAAAAGCAATTAGAAAAAACCTGTAATAAAGGCTAACATTTTTGTTTGCTGGAGTTACTTCTTACTCTGCCCTCAGGAATTACTCCTAGCAGTGCCCAGGGGGACCACATAGGATGCTGGGTATTGAACCCAAGTTGGCTACATGCAAGACAAATGCCCTACTCTCTGTATTATCTCTCTGGCCCCCACTTGTTTATTTTGTTTGGGGGCCACTCCTGGAAGTGCTCAAGATCTATTCCCAGCTCTGTGCTCAGGGGTCACCTCTGAAAGTGCAAGGCACCTCTGGCAGTGCAAGGTGCAAGGCACACACCTTATTCTCTGAAATATTTCTCCACAAGTTAGCATTTTTGAAGGACTCCATTTTCAAGCACTATATTTTGGCAACAAAGTCTTGTCACTAGATGAGGCTGATTTCTCCCCATTCTTTAATTATCTTTCCCTTGCTCCTGTTGTCCCTTCTCCAGAAAAAGGAAAACCATGAATCAGACTTGAACAACCGGAAACTATGGTCATCCCACCGGCTCAAGTTATCTGTGAGAAAGATTAACCCCTGGCATGTTTATTATGACAAATCCTTTGTCTGCTTTCCCCCCAATACCAGGAATTTATAAGGAGTTTTGGAGACTCAGCCAAAAACCCACTTTTATGTAAGACTCCAGGGTGAGATATCTTCTGTCCTCTTGCAGGTCTCCAGGGGATTGCCTCTGGAATAGTAAAGTTAGAACTGGGCCTCACCAAAGGATCTGCTTTTCTGCTTTGAGCTTTAGTGTTGCAACCTTGCTTCCAACCAATTTGTTCCTCCCTGGGAAATAAGAGTCAGGAAATACAGTGAAAGGAGCATGGGATCTGGAGTCAGCAAACCTGAGTTCAAGTTCTAATTGTATCATACCCTTTCTGAAACCTTTTATTTAATTATTTTATTATACCACCATAAGATAGACCACTACAAAGCTGTTCATGATTGGGTTTCAGTAATACAGTGTTCTAGCACCATCCCTCCACCAGCGCACATTTCCCACCACCAATGTCCCCAGACTCCCTCCTCTACCCCACTCAACTGCCTCTATAGCAGGCACTTTTCTTCCCTCTCTCTCTCTCCCTCTCCTCTTTTGCATGTTCACTTGATCATTTGATCACTTGACTTCCCGTAGATCATCGATTACTCAAGCGGGCACCAGTAATATCTCAATATGTCCTGGCACATGAGAGATAGCCCAAGGGCATCTGCCCGCTCCAGGAACATAAAGAGCCTCAAATCATTCCATAAAGTCATGGGAATGAGGTCTATAATTGTTACTGGTATTTGGCATATCAAATACGACACTGGTAGCTTGCCAGGCTCTGCCGTGAGGGTGGGATAGTCTTGTAGTCACCTCAAAACTCGAACATTACTTGATGAACCATGCGGCCCATGCGGCTGTGCAAGCTGGGTTGTGATCAGCCCTTCTGCTGGGTGGAGTTCTGACGAGAGGGGGAGACCGGATGTGGAAAATGGCGGCCCTCATGGTGTGGTAAATAGACATTACTCTATTTAATTTTCAAATGGCAGTGTGTGTGGGGTTATAAAATTATTTGCATGTTAAGGTTCTCAATATATACACTACGTAGACATCATGCATGTCTCTGTATCTACTTCCAGTACTCAGTTCTAGCACAGCATTATCATTTCTGACTATTGTTGGCACAATGATTCCTTCCCTATCTTAACTAACCTCTGCCCCCACACACTCGTGTTAAATTCCTACCCTTGAAATGCCCTTCTAGTCTGATATACTCCCTAATACTCCTATACTTGGATATTAGTCTCAAAATAATTTTTTATATCCCACAAATGGATGCAGTCATTCTATATCTGTCCTTTTCCTTCCAGCTAATTTCACTCAGCCTGATGACTGAAACCTCTTCTAGTAGGCTCTGAGACTCCCCAAAGATCTGCTTCCTCGGGTGGGGGTGGACATTTATTCACAAAGGACCTCATTTTTCTGATTCATGTCTTCCTTCAGATTCATGTCTAACTTTTCTCATGCTATATTCCTGGTACAGTGACAAGCACTTTTAGACATTACTCTATTTAATTTTCAAATGGCAGTGTGTGTGTGTGGGGGGGTTATAAAATTATTCTCATTTTATAGCTAACACTCAGAAACATTGCAAAAAATTATGCAGCTTTTGAAAGGCAGGAGAGCTAGAGCCTAGGTCTTCAACACTCGAAGGAAGGGTATCATGGAAAGAAAAAGAAACTTTGATTTCTGGTTTGGGGAGCCATGGCTAGCTTGCTCAGGGCTTACTCCTGGATTTGGCTCAGGAACTACTCCTAGTGGTGCTTGGGGATCATATGGGATGCTAAGTGCAAGGCAATGGTCTACCTACTGTCCTATCGCTCGGGCCCAGCCTGGTAAGGTTAGCATGATAAGCAGATGTGTGTGAATGATTACCCTTGATTTTCCTATAATTATTTGCTTAAGACAATAAATAAGGAATGCAATGGAGAATTGGGGCTCTCAGTCCCTGGGACTCCCAGCTCCCCTGCTTCAGGCTTGGACAGGCTGTGTGCTAGCCAAAGCACCTTACTCTCTGTACTGTCTCCGTGTCCACAAGTAAAAAGACTTTTCAATTAGACACCTGGGTCCTGTCTCCATGTGACCTGTAGGACTCCTATAGCCCGTTAGGTCTTTTCCAGCATCTTTCTGTTCTGTGAAGTTAAAAAAAGTGTTCTGAGAATGAAGTGGTTTGTCTTGATCAAGTGTGTTTCCTGCAGCATGGAGGCCCATCATCATCTTGCCACAGACCCTCTGTCCAGGTCTGGTCATGCAGCCTCATATGGCAACATGCCATTCCCAATCAGTATGAGAAGTCCAGCAGGACATACATACAGAAGGAAGAAGTGGTAAGTACCGTGTGAGCACACAAACTTGGTCAGGATGACCAAGTAGGACCTCGGAGACTGACGAGGCATTGGGCCATCTAGATACTCTAAGACTGCCTATGCTAGGCCTGGGTCCCAATGCTTGAACTCCTAGGCCAGTATAGACCCAACGCTCCCTCATCGAGTTCCTCACTGCCACCTGGTTGTCTTCATGATCACAGAACCAGCAGGAGGACCTGGTGGGTGCTGACTCAGATACATTTTCATTTCCTTCAGAAGGCACCGTGGAAGGTGCGGGGTGAGGAGTGCTGTGTAACCCATGGACAACTTCACCCCCGCCCCCGGGAGAACTGGCAAGAGAAATAAACACCCAATATCTTGCCTTCAGCTCCTCCGACCAGCTGGTATTCTATTTTTAAATAGCGCTGTTGTGTTTGACAGCTTGAAACACCTCCTTTACTCCCTTCTGCCTTTACGCAGCCCAAAACTCTGTGAAAGGACAATGGAAGCAGACTTAGCATTGGTGAGCAGATGCCTCACTCTCCACCCTTCCTTTGCTTCCTCCAGCCAGTGTATGTGAAAGGAGGTGAGTGAGGGGCCACAGCAATAGTACAGCAGGTTCAATCCCCAGCATCCCATATGGTCCTTCGGGCACCACCAGGAGTAATTTCTGACTGCAGAGCCAGGAGTAACCCCCTGGGATCAAACCTGGATCAGCCACATGGAAGGGCTGTACTCCAGCCCCATAAAATACTGTACCCTTAAAAAAGAGATTCAAAATATGGACATTCCTCCAAATATTAGATATTGAGCTCCCATTTGACCCAGCCATACCACTCCTTGGGGATATACCCTGGGGAGTCAAAAACACACAACATCATAGCAGCACTATTCACAATAGCCAGAATCTGGAAACAACCAGAGTGCCCAAGAACTGATGACTGGATGAAGAAACTTTGGTACATCTACACAATGGAATACTATGCAGCTGTTAGGAAAGATGAAATTATGAAATTTACCTATAAATTGATGGAAATGGAGAGGATCATGTTGAGTGAAATTAGCCAGAAGGAAAAAGACAGACATAGAAAGACTGCATTCAAGGTTAGGCAAAACATGGATCAGAAGGTCTTGTCTAAGGTGGAATTTATCACAAACGTATGGGAGTCAAAGGTTAGGTAAGATGGAAAAGGGAACAGTGTGCTTGTCAAAAGTGATAATACCAGTCTAGAGCTGAGCATTGAATACAGGCAAAAAGATACACATGATAATACATGATAAAACCCTGAACAAACAGTTTGAGGTTCTTCGTATTCCTGGAGCAAGCAAATGCCATTGGGCTACACTGGCACATGATAGGGTCAAATGGAAACGTTACTGGCACCTGCTTGAGCAAATTGATGTATAATGGGATATCAAGTGATCAAATGATAACTTATAAATGTAGTATTGTAATCCATAATGTGTAAGAGAAGGAAGAGAGAAAGAGAGAGAGAAAGAGAAAAGAGATAAAGAATCTGCCATAGAAACAGGCTAGGAGAGTGAGGAGGGAATTGGAGACATGGTGATGGGAAAGGGGAACTGGTGGAGGGATGTGTGCTGGAAAACCGAAACCCCAAAATGAACATCTTTGTAATTGTTTATCTCATTGTGGTATAATAAAATATTTTTAAAAAGAGAGAGATTCAGAGTCCACATACCAGGCTCTGGTTCTGATGGGGATGACTCATGGCCTGGCCACAGCACCGTGTCCACTTTTAATAGCCTTTTTTTGTCTTGCTCTAGTTTAAGTGTGATCCCAAGTAGCCCTTTGCCCTTGCTCTGAGTCTCCGTCTCTCCCTCTATTACAAGATTACAATTACGTGCTAAGGAAGTTCTCTTCCAACAGACTTTGTCCCTGATTATCCATGACTGGCCTTCATGGTCATTATTTATTCTCTGTCACTGAGAGTTTGAAGAATTGCTGTTGCTGTCTCTGTCTGCTGGATGGATCTTATGGGAACGAGGAGGCTTGGGTTCTGGGACTACGGTTGGGGTTTGGCTTCCCCACACTCATCCTCTGTGTGGGCAACAGCCTGACTGGGGACAATTTAACTTCTTTTTTTTAAGTATTTTATTATACCACCGTGAGATATACAAATAAAAAGATATACAATTAAAAAGTTCACGTTTGGGTTTTGGTCATACAGTGTTTCAGCACCCGTCCCTCCACCAGTGCCCATCTCCCACCACCAACATCCCTGGTTCCCTCCCCCTTCCCCAGCCCTGCTCCATGGCAGGTTCTTTATTTCTTTCCCTTTCTCTCTCTTTCTCTTTTCCTTCCCTTCCAGACTATGGATTACAGAACATACATTAAAAGGTTGTCATGTGTATCCTTTTTGCCTCTATTTAATGCTCCAGTTCTAGGTTGGCATTAGTACCCTCGACTATTATTAGCACCCTGTTCCATTTTCTGTCTTACCTAACCTCTGACTCCCACACGTTTGTGATAATTTCCACCTTTGACAAGACCTCCTGATATATGTTTCACTTGACCTTGGATATTGGTATCATAATGTGTACATATATATTTATGCCATGCAAATAAATGCAGTCATTCTGTATCTGTCTCTCTCCTTCTGGCTAATTTCGCTCAACATAATCTTCTCCATGTCCATCCATTTATAGGCAAATTTTATAACTTCATTTTTCCTAACAGGTGCATAGTATTCCATTGTGTAGATGTACCAAAGCTTCTTTATCCAGTCATCGATTTTCGGGCACTCTGGTTGCTTCCAGATTTTGGCTATTGTGAATAATGCTGCTATGAACATAAAAGTAGGGATGGTGTTTCCGCTGCGTATTTTTGGTTTCCCAGAGTAGATTCCCAGGAGTGGTATGGCTGGGTCAAATGGGAGTTCAATTTCTAGTCTTTGGAGGGAAAGTCCATATTGTTTTCCAGAAAGGCTGTACCAGCCGGCATTCCCACCAGCAATGGATGAGTGGGACAATTTGACTTCTATACCTGTTATGATCTATCTGTCCACCGAACCCCCGTGTTTCACTCCACACATTCAATATTGAATCTTATTATACTGATTCCTTTTTTTTTCTTTTTGGTCACAGTCAGCAATGCTCAGGGGTTACTCCTGACTCTGTACTCAGGGAATTACTCGGGAAACATATGGGATGCCGGGGATTGAACTTGGGTCAGCCCTGTGGAAGGCAAATGCTCTACCCACTGTGCTATCCCTATGGTCCCCTATTCTGACTTATTTTAAGAGGAATCCATAAAAATACAAATGAGCATTTGAGGCTGGAGCAATATACAGCAGGTAGGGCATTTGCCTTGCATGTTCCCAACTGGATTTGGTCCCCACCATTCCATACGGTCCCTAAGCACTGCCGGAGTAATTCTAGAGTACAGAGCCATGAGTAAGTGCTGTCTACCACTGGGTGTGGCCCAAAAACAACAAAGAAAAACTTTTTTAATGAGCATCAATTAATACAGTCCTTAAAAAATGGCAACACCTTTGAAGAATGAGCTCAGGAATCGTTTTTGTGCTGTGGAGATTCCCCCCCCCACACACACACACACATACACACCCATGATTCCGAGTCTACATCTATGACATAGATGGGTCCAGACCAACAGCCCTAGAAAATACACCCAATTTCATCTGGTCCCAAACCAGGAGCTTTTTGTCAGGGACGTGCAAAACAACAGACAGGAAGGCTGTCATAGGATCGCCCACCCCTCTCCAGCCCCAGAACACGCAGAAAGATAACTTATGTGGAATACAAGATATTTATTAGTTCTTGAAGAGGTCAACAAAAGAAGGACTGGGGTCAGGCCACCATATTTAACTGGAAATGGGGTGGGGGAAGAGAAGGACCTTTTCAGTGAAACAGTGCGTTATTGAGGGAGAGGTGAGTCTAGGCCACTTGGCCTCAGTGCTGTGAGGTCAAACTGCAGGCGCCTCCAGCAACTCAGGACTCCATCCAATGTTGGTTCCAGAGCCCTGTTGAATCAGTGCCATGAATAAGTGTGCTGGGCAGATTGCCCCTGGCAGTGTCCACTCTATAGGAACAGCTGCAGCTAGGGACATGCCTGGGTGTATCCATGGTCTGTGCTGTGTCTCGTTGTGTTCAGCTCCAGAGTGCCATCTAACGTGCTGTGTGTGGGCTTTGTCTGTTTTCTTTTATGAATAAGCCACATTCCTGTTTATTTCGGTGTCAGTATGTCGTTTGCGTTTAGGTCTGTGTATTTTGTGGGTCTGCATGAGTTTATATTGGGGATCTATCTGACCTGACTCAGCCCCCACTCCCTCCTGCTGCTTAGCCAGGGCCCAGAGTGCTGATGGTGGTGTAGCTCAGCCTGGACAGGGAAGCAATAGGCGGAGTGGGAGGGTCCTCGTCTGGAAGAGGCTTGGGGCGTGCTCGTGGGGGGCCTGGGGCAGCACCTGGCACACGTGTCCAGACAAGCCTGGCGGCGGCGGTGCATGAAGCAGTAGACCAGGGGATTGACACAGGCGGAGCGTAGCTGAGCAGGTGGATGAAAGAGATGGGTGCCCCAGAGAGGGGCCCGGTGTGCACCCGGGCCGTCGAAGCGGCGCCATGTGTTGGCGCTGTAAACTGGCAACCAACAGAGAAAAAAAAAGCACAACGATCACCAGCAACATTCGCACCACCCGCTTCTTAGCTAGCAGCTTGGCCTGAGTGGGCGCGTGCTGGATCCTGCTGCAGAACCGGACGCGGTTAGCGCCGACAGCTCCAGTGCTGGCGCGGCGTGGGAGCTGCGCGTAACAACCCGTCGCTGTCCTCACCAGCCAGCGCTGCCTCTGAAGACCGCGCAGAGCCCGTTGGCGTGCGCAGGACCTGGGCACGAGGGGTGGGGTGTCAGCTAGGGGCTCACAACCTCGGCGTCAGCGAGGGTGCCCGCAGCCTGAGTGGTCAGCGAGGATGCCCGCAACCTGGGCCTTCAGCTATGGTGCCCAACCTGGGCGGTCAGCGAGGGTGCCCACAACCTGGGCGGTCAGCGAGGGTGCCCGTAACCTGGGCGGTCAGCTAGAGTGCCTGCAACATGGGCGGTCAGCTAGAGTGCCTGCAACATGGGCGGTCAGCTAGGGTGCCCCCAACCTAGGCGGTCCGTGAGTGTGCTTAACTTTCAGCCCCACTTCTTGATGCACGCCCCCCATTTCCAGCCCCCTCTTCCTTCTCATCCCTTTCGACCCCATCTCCTTCCCCAAGTCCCCTTTTTTTCTGGATTTCACCCACCTGAGCCCACCCCACCCGGCAGGTCTCCTTGGTTTCGGACTCGACTCTGGGTGTCTCGGTTACTGTTGCTGTCAAAAGCGGAGCCCAAGTAGAGCTCACGGGGAGATGAGTCCGTGGGCCCACGGCCATCACCACACCGGGATGAAGAATAGGAGCAGGAGCAGCAGGACCGACCTGGAGACAGAGCAGAGACCAACAATGGGGGTCTCGGCCCAGCCCTCACCACAGTGGGAGAAAGAACCGCGATCCACAAACAGTCTTATAGGGCTAGTGCCCATGTCCAGGGGCAGCAGGAGGATTTGGAGGCTGGGAAAGGCTACAAACTTCGGGGCGGGGGGAGTGGGAATCCCAAGGTGGTAGGTGTGGAAGGGAAACGTGGTCATTCTCGGAGCAGAGAGAGGATTTTCGGAGAGCTCAGAAACACTGAACAGAGATGGAGAAGGGGATTCACTGGGCCCTCACCAGGTCTGGCGGATGCGCGCACTAGGCCAGCGGTGCAGGCACTGCAGCACGCGAGGGCCCGGCCGGCTGCACGGCCGAGTACACTGGGTAGGGCACCATGAGCAGCCCGACAGCAGCCACGTGGCCACGATCACGCGGCGGCGTGGGAGCGCGTCTGCCACACCCGCGCCTGAAGCGGCCTGCAGATGGCGCTGTAGCGCTCCAGGGCAATGGCCACCAGGTTCAATGTGGACACACTCACAGATACCCCCTAAAGAAAGGAAGAGAAAGTTCACACAGCGCATTCTCCAGCGACACCAACTTAACCCTCCCATGGGAAAACCCCTGAAGGGGTAGGTGGGTTCTCTGACCTACCCATGAGGTAGGAAACCGCCTTGCAGACAACTGTGCCGAAGATGAAGGTGCCCATGAGATTGGGCAGGAGAGTGAAGGGCATGCAGGCCACAGCCAGCAGAAGGTCACTGGCGGCCAGCGAGAGCAGGAAGGCGTTGGTGACAGTCCTCAGCCGGCGATTCAGCCCCAGGACCACGATGATGAGCACGTTCCCTCCAACACTCATCAGAAAGATCACTGCATAAAGGGTAACCCTTATGGCCAGCTCCAATTCTGAATGGGAGAAGAGAGAGATGTGGTAGAGGGGCTATAAGGGAGAGTCAGACCCTGCAGTCTCACTGTCTCCAACAGCTAAACAGTCAGGCCTGTTTCCCAAGAGCCTTGGCCCAAATCCCCCAAGAGATGTAGTAGAGGGTTGTAAGGGTCAGTCAGACCCTCCAGTCTCACCGTCCCCAACAGCTACTACAATTAGCCTATTTCTCAAGAGCCCTATCCATCCCCCAAGAACTAGAAAGTAAATAAATGGTGAACTTGGACCTTTTACCTTTCTTAAGCTATCTTAACTTTTTCCTTCCTTATGAAAATGTATTTCTTATCTGACTTTCATCGAAATCCTTTCTTCTCTCTCTAGCCAAGCCAGGAAAGGACAAGATGATGAGATGATCCGCATCTCCTCATTCTCTCCTCTTCACCACAGTCTTGTGTCTTATCCTTTCATCACTGACTCCACTTCTTCCCCAAATCCCTAAACTTCATCTCCCAAATACACAAGTCTCTTCTCAGCCTGTTGCACTTGACTTCCCTGGATAGACGACCACTATCTTGTGAAGCATGTCAGGTCATATCCTGACTACCCTCCCTCCCTCCCTCCCTCCCTCCCTCCTTCCTTCCTTCCTTCCTTCCTTCCTTCCTTCCTTCCTTCCTTCCTTCCTTCCTTCCTTCCTTCCTTCCTTCCTTCCTTCCTTCCTTCCTTCCTTCCTTTTATTGTTGCTTTTTTGAGTCACACCCAGCAATGCTCAGGGGTTTCTACTGGCTCTGCACTCAGGAATTACTCCTGGAGGTGCTCGGGGGACCATATGGGATGCCGGAGATCGAACCCGGGCTGGCACAGGCTGGCGCGTGCAAGGCAAATGCGCTACCCGTTGGACTATAGCTCTGGCCCCTCATTTTAGTTCTTAGTTTGGAATACTCCTTCACTAACCCTCACTTAGTTCTCTATCTCTATCCCCAAATAATTCTTCCCCATCACAAGCTTGCTTTCTGGATGTGGCAAAACTTTTCTCTCATTGTCATTCAAGACTCAGGTCAACAGCCTCCTTGTCTATAAAGTTTTTTTTTTTTTTTTTTTTGCTTTTTGGGTCACATTCAGCTATGCTCAGGGGTTATTCCTGGCTATGCACTCAGGGAATTACTCCTGACAGTGCTTGGGGACCTTATGGAATGCCAGGGATCGAACCCAGGTTGGCTGTGTGCAAGGCCCAATCTGTTGCACTATCACTCTAGCCCTACAAAGTCTTTCTTTTTCTTTTTTTTCTTTTTTTTTTTTTTTTTTTTTGGTCACACCCAGTGACACTCAGGAATTACTCCTGGCTCTGTGCTCAGGAATTATTCCTGGAAGTGCTTGGGGGACAATATCCGATGCGGGGGATTGAACCTGGGTCATCTGTGTGCAACGGAAGCCGCCTCCCTGCTGGATTATCACTCCAGGCCCTATAGCCTTTCTTGATACCTCACTACCTTTGAGAGAAAATCTTACCTTCCTCTGACCCATAAGATTTCCCTTACAAATCTGTCACAAATCTGTCAGAGTCTTTCTTTTCTTTTTCTGTTCTGTTGTTTCTGAACCATAATCAGCAATGCTATGGCATATCAGGGATCAAACCTGTATCAATTGTGTTCAAGGCAATTGCCTCATCCACTGTGCTATTCCTCTGGCCTCTGTTAGAATCTTTTATCTTTTTTGCTGAACCTTTGCATTGCCTCCATTTTTTCTTATTTAAAATACAACTCCACCCCATCAATAAATGGGGAGAAGAAATGAACAGAAACTTCCAAAAAGAAGAAATTCGAATGGCCAAAAAGGCATATGAAAAAAAATGACCATCATCACTAATCATCAGAGAGATGCAAATCAAAACAACAATGAGGTATCATCTCATACCACAGAGACTGGCGCATATCCAAAAGGATAAGAACAACAAGTGCTGGCGTGGATGTGGGGGAAAAGGGGGCTCTCATCCAATGTTGGTGGGAATGTCGACTGGTACAGCCTTTCTGGAAAACAATATGGACATTCCTCCAAAAACTAGAAGTTGAGCTCCCATTTGACCCAGCCATACCTCTCCTGGGAATATACTCTCGGAAGTCAAAAACACATAGCTGAAAAACTATCTGTACTTTTATGTTCAAGCAGCTCTATTCTCAATAGCCAAAATATGGAAACAACCAAAGTGCCTGAGAACAGATGGCTGGATAAAGAAACTGTGGTACATACATCTACACAATGTAATACTATGCACCTGTTAGTAAAAATGAAGTTATGAAATTTGCCTGTAAATGAATGGACATGGAGAGGGATCATGATGAGTGAAATTAACCAGATATAGAATTGCGGGATAAAATATGTGTGTGTGTGTATATATATATATATATATATATATATATATATATATATATATATATATATATATATAAAATCAACCACAAATGTGTGGGAGTCAGAGGTTTATGTAAGACAGAGAAGGGAACAGTGTGCTAATAATCATTGGAAATGATAATACCAGTCTAGAACTGAGCATTGAATATAGGCAAAGGGACATACATTGATAACCCCTAAAGGGAGAGAGAGAGAGAGAGAGAGAGAGAGAGAGAGAGAGGAGAGAGAGAGAGAAATCATAGAGGCAGACTGGGGGGGGGGAGAGGAACTGGGGACATTGGTGGTGGGAAAAAGGCACTGGTGAAGGGATGGGTGAAAAAAAGTAAAAATAAACAAAAATAAATAAGAATAAAAAACAACTCCAGAAGACTCACTTTAGGCCAGGCACTGGGGACATAAGAGTTGGAGATGACAAATTTTCTGCCATCGAAGAGCTCACAGTCTAGAGGGAGTTGAATAAATACACAGATAATTGTTACACAGTGTGATAAGAGTGAGGCTGAGGAATACACAAAGTGCTGTGGGAGCTAACAGGGAGGAGTGGGCATTATTGGACCAGACAGACAGCTGACCCCATCTACTTGTGTCATTGTATACTGGGAGATGGTTTTATCTTTGGGCCTCCATATTGTAAACAAGTAGATCCAGACAAAATCGAATTGAATTACACTGAAATTAATTACCTCAACACATGGCGTCAGTGTTGTAGTATGTTGTTGCCCAGAGCCTCTGCATCTTGCCTGGAATTGCCTCCTTCAGGCCACTTTGTAGATAGGATGAGGACAGTTTGAATGTGGCAATATATCTTACCAGGTATTCTGTGTTAGCTGGTATAAATATTTTCTCTCATGCTGCCACAATCATTGTGGGACTAGATAGATATTACCAGTATATTTACTTGGCCACATTGGATCTCTAAGTAATTAGACTAGAGAAAAATGCTGTTTGAAGCCAAACAAGCATGCATGGCTCTCTAATAAGTCTAAAGGCTAATATACAAAACAACTATGAAGCAAAGATGAGACTTTGTGAAGGCTTAGATAAATATATACCTGAGTATGGAATATCTATTGGTACAGATGTATGCCTTTGTATTCTGAGATACATCTCAGATGACCCTCCTCCACTCTACCCTGCAGAGGTGCTTCCAAGGCAGATCTTGGCTGGGCAGCATTAACATCTCAAAGGATCTAGGTGAGGTTCTGGGAGAAGTTCCCTGAGGGGAATTGACCTCAACTGCCTCCCCATTGGAATGGGCAGTCTGTGTTGCAGAAATATAAAAACTGTAGCCTGCTTTCTTCTTCACTCTTTTGCCCCTTTTGCCTTTTTTTTTTTTAAGTAAAGCAGATTTTATTAAGGAGGTTTTAGGAAGGGGAAGGAGAGAGAGCAACGTGCTCAAGAGAGAATGCGGGCTGCTGCAGAGGCCCCCCCATTTCCCTTTCGCCCTCTCCTCTGTTCTCCTCCCTGCTGGGCCTTAACACAGGTGATGGCGATCTTGGCCTAGCATTCTAAACCCAGGCCTAGGATTCTAAATCCAGTTTTTCCTATTTCTTACTTGTTTACCCAGAACAAGTAGAGTAAAGCCTTTTGAAACTTTGCTGGATTATCGAGTCTTTCTCCTTCCTCTGGCCGCAGGTCCCCTGGGGCAGAAGGGGACTCCTAGACCCTGTGGGCTTTGTCGGGGTGCCCACCAGTCATACCCTGACATGTCAGCATGAGTGAGACTGGAGCTGAGGGGAGGGACAGGCCTCCCAAGTTGTGCAGAGGGAAGGGCCCTCGGCTTCAGGGGTCTTCTGTGTACTTTTTTTGATCGTCATTTTAGTCCCAGAATGAAACCATTTACTCATACTAATAACCAGCTTATTCAGAAGCTGTTATAGAGGAGGCTTCAGGTAAATGCTACTCACTAGAGATCCCCGAGCTAAACCCAGCAAAGATAATACTTGCTCAGAACAGATTAACGGACCAAATCGCTTCATGACTGAAAGCTTTGCCTCCTACCCCTCATTCATTTGCCATTCATCAGGCCATCTCCTCCCAAATGAGTCTTCATCTTGGAGGTTTTCTCTTTGTAATCTCTTCTGCTATTTATCACTGCATTATTATGCTCAGTTCACTGTGTTTTTCACTAAACTAAACTCATTGAGGACAGAGGAGGTTTATCTTATTCTCCTGCATATCCTTAGCACCTGCTGGAGCAAATCGATGAACAATGGGAAGGCAAGTGATACAAGTTGCGGTAGTGGTGGTGGATTTGGTGTTGAGTATTGAATATTTGTAAGAAATTAACATAGACATCTTTTTTAAAAAATGAGTAGAAATATACATTTAATGTTTATTTTTTTTATTTTTTTTTATGAAATATTTCCGCATACACATTTCAGCACGTGTTTTTTTTTTTTTTCATTTTTTTGGGTCACACCCAGCGATGCTGAGGGTTACTCCTGGCTCTGCGCTCAGGAATCACTCCTGGCACTGCATGGGGGACCATATGGGATGCCGGGGGATCGAACCCAGGTCGACTGCATGCAAGGCAAACACTCTAGCCGCTGGACTATCGCTCCGGCCCTACATTTAATGTTTAATAAGTGAAAGCAATAACACAGATAGTCCAATTCACACCTAACAACCCTTAAAAAGGTCATGACTTTATCAGTACCATTCCAATGTATATGTTGTAATAAGCAATATAATTAGTGCCTGCTAGACACATGGGGGGTGGCTGCACCAGCCGGACTTGGAGCAGGGATTGGGGCTCCTCCCCCATCCCTCCATCTCCATGTTGGCGGGCGTGGCTACGGGCCACAGCCACCACAACCAGCAAAGCTGGACAAGAGACAGAGCAGACCCTCAGCTGCACCAGTGCACGGCCACTCTGTGGCCGCACAACAGGCTTAGATAATAATGAAGTTAGGACCAGGTCCTTCCCATGATCTTTCACATTTATACAGTGTAATGATCATTGTAGTTTGCAACACACTGCAGGGGTTGATGGGGAATGGGAATTATAATGTCACACTAGAACTCACTATTGAATAAACACATAGAGACTTACATCATAAACCATAAATATGTAGGGCAAGCCACAAAGTGTAAGAGAAGAGAGAGAGAGAAATATAGAGACAGAGACAGAGAGAGATAAAGAGAGAAAGAAAAGGTGCCTGCTATAGGGGCAGGCTGGCGTTGGGTGGGAGGGAATATGGGGCATTGGTGGTAGGAATGGGGCACTGGTGGAAGGATGGGTGCTGGAACACTGTATGACATACACCCAATTATGAACATCTTTGTAATTGTATATCTCACAATGGTATAATAATTTTTTAAAAAAAATAATAATTAGTTCCTGCTAAGGGAGCAGGCATGGGGATGGGAAGTGGGTGGGAAACAAGGGTCTTTGTTGGCAGTAAGGGCACACTGGTGGTGGGACTGGTATTGTAATATTAAATACTTGAAACAACTGCTGTGAACAATTTTGTAAACCATGGTGTTTAAATCAATTAAAAAGTTAATTAATTAATTAATTAATCAATTAATGCCCGCTCGAGCAAATCGATGAACAACGGGAAGACAAGTGATACAAGTGATATAATTAATCAATAATAAATAAGAAAAAACAGGGCCCAGTCCTTTTCTATGTCAGACCATCAACTATCCAGGGCCCATTGTTGGCAGGCGTGGGTATAGACAAGCCTGTCTCCTGTCTGCCACCTGCTGACACAGCCCCACACCTGCAACCCCACGAGAGGCAGGGTAGAGGGCCCCCTGGAATGAACCCAGAAGCCCGGAAGAGCCTGGAAAGCTACCCGTGGTGTACTCAATATGCCAAAAACAGTAACAATAATGAACCTCATTCCCAACAAATGGAGACCTTACTGGCACCCACTCGAGCAAATCGATGAACAAAGAGAAGGCAAGTGATACAAGTGGTGCAAGTGATCCCTAACACCTGTCATAATGTTAATTCCTGCTCATTAGCAGATTTGTGAAAAAAGTTTGTCACTAAACAGAAGTACCTGCTTTGCCTCTAATCTAATATCTTTCTACTCTGTGCCTCTAAAGCTCCAGCATCCACTTTCCTGGCTGATTCTTTGGAGATAACTCTGTGTGTATGTGTGTGTGGGGGAGGGGGTGGGTATGTGTGGTGTCAACAACAGACTGTGATTTTAATTTTAATGTGTATGTTACATTTACTATTAGGTGCAGCCATCTGTGTTGCAAAGAGATGGAATAGGATCCTTTCTGCAGGGAAGACATATAAGTATTTATTATAGAAGACTTATATGTGACAATTTGAGTTGTGAGTGTGTGTGTGTGTGTGTGTGAGAGTGAGAGAGAAAGAGAGAAATAAAGTTTAGCAGGGGTCCTCTTCCTGTTAGAGAGGTCTTTAGTCTTTGAACCCGTCTCTCTTGCATTCTTTTGTTTCTCCCTTCTCTCCAGTCTCTCTACTATGAATCCATTCAGATCCTTTTCTGGAAATCTCTCTTCAGCTAGTCCTCGGATCAGCAGTTACATCTTAGCTGATATTATATTCTGAATCATTAAAGATACAATTCTCACACATTTGTTGAATAGTGTGTCTATCTATATATGAGCCCTGAAATTGGACTAATTGTGGTGGAGCAGAAATATGAGTCTGGGTTCATGATTGTGAAGTTCCAAATACACCCGCAACTCTTGAAAAACAGGACAAAATTCCAGTGTCTAATAATACAGTTTTGCTACTTTACTGGGCGATTCCAGTTATTATCTTATGTCCAATGACAGTTAATTCAGAAGTCTGTTACTAAATTGTTAGGAGGTATGGAAAAAGAACTTAGCAAAACTAAAAGAAAATTAGCAAAACTAAAAGAAAATTAGCAAAACACTAATTAAAAGCAAATCTTAGAGCTAAGGTGAAAGTGGAATGAATTGGTGTAACACAGGAAAATTTTAGTGCAGCAAGTACTTTATTACCTTATATAATAAAGTAACTCTGGATTGCTCTTATCATTTGTTAGAACCCTCAAATTTCCCACCCAGATGAGTGAACACTAATGTAAATTATGGATTTAAATGCTGATGACTCCAATCATATTTCTCACTGGTACTCAGGCACACAGACCTCAAAACAATACCCTGAGTTTATTGAAGTGCTACCCCTCCCCAAAAGGGGTTTTAATGTTTCAATAAGCAACAGTAATATCCAAGAATCTGTAGGTAGCATCTCAACATGTAGGTCCTACTTCCAAGAAGCAAAGGATGTGAATTCAGAGATGTCGATTTCAACAGGGAAGTGATAATGGATGAGCAGAAATGATATCCAAGTGCGTATGGATGTGAAGTTAAGTGAAAATGTGTAGGTGGTAAGTAAAATTGTGAGTGTGATGAAATAAAATCACAGTACCATAGTGAACCTAATACTTGACTTTGTATGGGTCAGAAAAATTTAAGTGAACATGGGTAATGTCTGGATAATAGAGAAAAATTTAAGTGAACATGGGTAATGTCTGGATAATAAGACATGTGGATAATAAGAAAAGAAAAGTAAGCAATGGATGTGCAACATTTAAATGCCTGAGGGAAATTCATAAATGAGTGTGAGTTACAGCTGTTTTTCCGTGGGTAGCGTCTAAGTGAGCCTGGATAGTATCCAGTCTGAGGATCATACCAGAATAATGTGGGTATCATATTCATTTCTACTGGCAATGCTAGCATATATATGCCTGGGTAATGGGCATCTGTGGTATAATACCTGAGTGGAAGGTGGGAATGG
The DNA here is from genome assembly GCA_021461705.1 of Cryptotis parvus. NCBI lineage: Eukaryota > Metazoa > Chordata > Mammalia > Eulipotyphla > Soricidae > Cryptotis > Cryptotis parvus. The sequence goes on along the minus strand of JAJIBD010007452.1, from coordinate 38,656 downwards.
CTAACAAAATCTGTGGGTAACTTTTTATTGTTGTTTTTGGGTCACACCTGCTGTGATCAGAGTTTACTCCTGGCTCAGCACTCAGAGATCACTTCTAGCAGTTCTCTGGGGATCAAGCCTGAGTCAGCTGCATGAAAGGCAAGCGACTTCCCCTCATATAAGTATTCTATTGCCCTGGCACCTGTGTATAATTTCTGGATTTTGGGTAATGTGCATATCTATGTGATTAACAACCTTAGAGGATTGAAGCTAATTCTTGCGCCTGTTCTCTGAACTGTGTCACGTTTTCCTTACTCAGCATACATTGCTCTCTGACTATCCCTCCTACCTTTAATCTTCCTTCCTCTTGGACAACTCCCATCAACGTTTAGAAAAATGTTGTACTCTAACAAAGCAACACAAGCTATATTATGGACAGTAATCTAGCTTGTATTGCTAGATACAATGACTATCTAACTTGTATTGCTAGATGACAATTTAGCTTGTATTGCTAGATAGAATGACTGCATTTATTTGTGGGAAAAAATAGCATGATACCAATATCCAAGACCAGGCAAAACATGGATCAGGAGGTCTTTTCATTGGTTGGAATCTACTGCAAGTGCATGGGAGTCAGAGGTTAGGTAAGACAGGAAAGGGATGACCAGTGTGCTAATAATTGTTGGAAATGATAATACCAACCTAGAACTGAGCATTTAATATAAACAAGGGGATATACATGATAACCTCTAAATGTATGTATTGCAATGCTTGAAACAACTGTACTGTGAAAAACTTTGTACTTTGTAAATCACGGTGTTCAAATAAAGGGGAATAAATACATACATAAATAAATAAATACATAAATAAATAAATAAGAAAATGCTATAGTTTGTGTTAGTCTATACACAAACACAGGTCACACACAGAGACATTTCTTCAACCTTTTGCTATTTCTCTCACTGTCCTAATTTTTCTTCTTTTCTCTCTTCTTATCACACTCCTTGAAAGTTTTATCTTGCACCCTTTTTCACTTCTATGGTCCCTAGTTTAATAATCCCTTAAGCCCTACATCTCTTCTTCATAGACTAGTAGCTAAATCCAACTTCAGTGAAATAATCACTAAAAATTCAATTTTTTTTCTTGATCCAGAGATATAGCAGGAAAAATAAGGCATGGCCTTGCACACACAAGGCTCGAACCACATATAGTACTGGTCAGTCCCAGGAATAGCCCCTGGACACAGAGCCAGGAATAGCTCTTGGTCACTTCTACTTGTGGCTCAAAGCTCCCCACCCCTGAAAAAAACAAAACAAAGGTGTCGAAAAACTTCATTTTTTCTTGCTTTCTTGGCTCTCTGACAGTTTTGTCTGAATCTTCTTTGCAGATGCTCCTTTTGCCTGCCTTTTAGATACTGGATTAACTAGTTAGAACAAAAGTACAATAGTGTTCTTTAGGGATCAGCCCCAGGATTTGTGTTCTTTTTATTCAACATTGCCCTTGTATGGTTCTTTCTATTCTGGTGGCTTGCTTTTACCTTTTCTATACAAAGATCAATTCTGTATTTCTAGCTCATACTTTTCCCTGGATTCAAAGTCTCCGGGAAACTCGACTTGATACCTAACCAACATTTGAATTCAATGGTTTCCAAACTAAACATATAAACCCGTTGTCTGATTTAGTTTTCAATTTTTGTGTCCTCTTTATGTTCCTGGAGCAAGCATATGCCCTTGGGCTCTATTAGTATGAGACAGGACATATGGAGATGTTACTGGTGCCGCTCGAGCAAATGGATGATGAACGGGAAGACAGTGATACAGTGACAGTGTCCTTTTCATTATAAAATACCAACACCTTGTGACCAGAGCGATAATCCAGCGGGTAGGGCATTTGCCTTGCACACGGCCTACCTGGGTTCGATCCCGGCATCCCATACGGTTCCCTGAGCACTGCCAGGAGTAATCCCTAAGTTAAGAGCCAGGAGTAACTCCTGAGCATTGCTGAATTGACCCCCAAAAAAGCAAAAAATTAAAAAAATTAAAAAGTAAAATACTAATATCCATTCAACTTCCTAAGTGAGACACTTGGAAGTCACTCTTTGACCTCTTCCTCCTTTTCCATTTCTAACAAAATCACCATTTCTGTGGATTCCACTTCCAGAGGTTTCTCCCAAATCCATCCAGTTTTCTCCATCCCCAGCATAAGTGCTTTAACTCACCACAGTGTAACACAACAGCTTTCACCATATCATACTCATCCCTTTGATCTCTTGTCCTCCACCCCATATCCTATTTCTACAATACAGAACTGACCTTGCTAGTAGTTTACATTCCCTCCGGATAAAACCCACACTTTTTAGCCAGGCCCTCCAGGTTTTATATGAGTACTGGTGGGTGATCGTCCTCTGGACTGTTCATTACTCATTTCTTAAGGAGAATGCAGATGTTTCAAGCTCTCAGAACTATTTTTTTTCTTTTTGGTCACACCTGGTGATGCTCAGGGCTTACTCCTGGCTCTGCACTCAGGAATTTCTCCTGGTGGTGCTTGGAGGACCATATGGAATGCCGGGAATAGAACCCAGGTTGGCAGCGTGCAAGGCAAATGCCCCTCCTGCTGGACTATCTCTGGGGCCCCACTTAGAACTTCTGACAAACAACAAAAATGCCGTGGACTTTGGGCATCTACATGAGCTGTTACTGTTCTTCAGAAGCTTTTTAAACTTTTCTGCCTTTCATGTAGATGAAGTGAATTTAAATTTTAACTCAGTATAAAACTCACTTCCAATGGTTTAGGAGCCGGAGCAATAGTACAGTGGGTAGGGTGTTTGCCTTGCAAATGGCCAACCCCTGCCACCTCATATGGTTCCCCAGGAGTGATCCCTGAGCACAGAGTAGAAGTAAGCCTGGCACACTGCTGGGTGTGGCCCTCAAACAAAACAAAATAAATAAAATTCACCTCCAAAAGAGGTCAACATTGGTTCCCAAGACTTGACTAGGTTATAGTATCTCTTCTTTTTTCACTTTTTGGGTCACACCCGGCAATGCTCAGGGGTTACTCCTGGCTCTGCACTCAGGAATTACTCCTAGTGGTGCTCGGGGGACTATATGGGATGCCAGGCAAAGAACCTGGGCTGAGTGCAAGGCAAACGCCCTCCCTTGCTGTGCTATTGCTCTGTCCCCAAAGTGTTTCTCTTCTGGATTTACAGACCCCACAAGATAATGCCTGCTGTGTACCTCCCTTCCCTCTGTGAAGCTCTATGAAGCAGGGATTATGTCAGTTTTGTTCTAGTCACGTTTCAAGTATTTGGCACAATCTCTGATTTCATAAACAATTTGTTAAACGAAAAAACTCTGAGTGTGTGTAAAAACCTGTCTGTGAAAGCGTGCACTATTTTATGGGGTAAATACTTGAATCATAATTTGTTCCTTTCTTAAGCTTGTTTTAATTTCCTTCTGCCTAACACTATTCCTTCTCCCAGAAACCCACTTCTTGTTTTTTTGCCTACAACCAGGTTCCCTCTGTGAGGTTCTCAGATGCCCTCTCCTTTAGATGTTCATAATTTGGACTTGCTCAAGGGATTTTTCTGTGCTGACTGCAATTTTTCCACTGGTTTGTCTCTCCTCTGGCACTTGACTATAGATCAATGAGGATTCAGTCAGACTGTGTCTACTTTCTCCTCGGTCTCCACCTAGTCCAGGAACTACAATAGTAAGAGTCTAATAACTAGTTAAGAATAGGTAAGGTTGCCGTTGAGTCAGGTGGGGGTGGGGTGGAGGAGGGAGACTGGGGGGCACTGGTGGTGGGAAATGTGCACTGGTACAGGGATGGTGCTGCAACACTGTATGACTGAGACCCAATCATCAACAGCTTTGTAATCATCTATCTCACAGTGATATAATACAATTTTAAAAAAAATAGGCAAGGTGCAGAAAGGAGCCTCTTTCTCTCTATTTATTTCTATATCTTGAGCTGGGCCCTCAAAAATAAAAGGCAATGTTGAGACTGAAAGACATTTAATAATAAGAGTGAAAGACATTTTGGAGACTGGAGTAAATGTAAAGCAGTTTGAAGGTGGAATTGGAAAAGATCGTGCAGAGGGGTGGTGAGGAAGGGGCACCCAGGCTCTAGAAGGGGAGAAGATAGATTAGAAGGAAAGATAGATTAGCGAGTCAGGGAGGGACTGGAGAGAACTTGGAGATGATATTTGGGGACAGAGTAGGAGAGCCTTGAGAACTCTAGTTTGGGAGGTGAAATCTGGAAAATGAGTCGAAACAAACAAGGAGGTCTAGGGAGAAGACCACAATCCAATTTAGCTGAGATTTGAGACTTTCTTTAGCCAAGGGAATCGGGGACAGACTCATTCTCACCATCCAGTTCCCCCTCCCAGTCCAGCTTCCTTCTCCTAATCTTGTCTTGGTTTTTGGCTTTCCTTCCCTACTGCGGTTCTGTGAATGGAATGCAGGAGAGGCATACCTGGAAGGGTTGGAAGCGGAGACCCTGGTCTCCCCATGTTTGGGAGGGGGTTAGACTTGCGGGTGAGGGGTTCAGGGTGTGTAGGGGCCCAGGGAGTGGCGGGGGCTCTGGAGGTGTGTGGGGGGCCCTGAGGCACAAGCATGTCAGGGGCCCAGAGTGCTGTCTGGGGGGCTGGGTTGGGGGGGCAATGCGGAGGGCATGGATGCATGTGACGGGAAGGGGGCTCATGCAAGGGGCGTTAAGGCACCCACCTCGTGTCCCAGCTCCCCGGAGGCGTGGAGACTCGCAGCTGAGGTTGCCTGTCACGCTGCTGTTGAGGAGGGCCCCCCGGGGCGGCACAGGGGAACCGCCGGAGCGGGTCCCGACCCTTACAAGCTCGCGTTCAGCCTTAGCTGCTCCATGGCCCCGGCCCAGAGCGCCGCCTCCCCCTACGAAAGGCCGCCGGGGCTCCCGCAGCTGCTCCACCTGCTCTGCCTGCTAGCGCTGCGACTCCCGCCCCGCCCCGTCCCGCCTCCCCCCTGCGACACGGCCCTCCCTGCTGCCGCCTGTCACCTACTGGCTCTGGGCCCTGGTGCCCGCTCCCCGCTCAGGACCTCAGCGCCCCAAAGCCCGATGCATCTCGGGCTGCCCTCCCTGGAGCTCCCCTGTCTGAGCTCCCGGTCTGCGCCTTCGTGGATTGTCTGCCCGCCCACACCTCGCGCCCTCACACTCACGCAGACTCTCTCTCTCTCTCTCTCTCTCTCTCTCTCTCTCTCTCTCTCTCTCTCTCTCTCTCTCTCTCTCTCTCACGACTCACACTCACACCCGGCACTTAGACACACGCAGACAGTACTCCCACACACAGACACTTCCACACTACACAGACACACACACTCATACACACCCCCCCCCCACACTCACACACTCACACAAACACTCACACAGACACTGACACACACTCAGACAGACACACTCACATAACATACTCAAACACACACAGACACGCTCACACACAAAGACACACACAGAGACACACATACGCAGACATTCGCACACAGAGACATTCACACATACACTGACACTCAGATACACACACTCCCACACAGACGCTCACACACTCACACAGACACACACAGAGACACACAGACACTGACATACACACTCAAACACATTCAGACACACAGACACTCACTCAAACACACACATAGACACACTCCACACAGACAAGGACACAACACTCAATCTCTCTCCCCACGCCCATGGGCTTGCGGTAGCAGAGACGGAGGACACAGAGAGGGACAGTGGGGCCGCAGGGCAGGAAGGGGCAGTAGGAGGGGCGTGGCTGCCACCCTCTAGCATCTGTCAGAGTGTGGGGGGTGTGGAGGGGGCAGTTGAGGCAGAACACACGTGCATGGCCACTGTCTGAGGCGCAGATGCCCGATCCAGCCTGGGGCAGTGGCTGGAGTGTCCTCAGTCGCAGATAGGAGACACTCCCTCACCAGCTTCTGCAGTCCTTTGCCCTGACTCTGAGGAAGCTCCACTACTGTCCTCTTGACCAATCAACCATGCCTGACTGCAAACCCCCAAACTCCAAAGAGCAGGTTAGGAAGGGGGAGAGGGTCCCCCATCCCACCTGCGTTTGTTCCTAAGAACTCTAGCAGGGGTTTAAAATTAGGCTGCCTTAAGCTCGAGACCAGGTAGGCGGCTCTAAGAGACGAAAGTCACAGGGTGTTCCTGGAGATGGAGCTGGGGTCCCCATTCCCCTCTCTGACCCGTCCCAGAGGTCTGGTGGCCCGGCCCATTAACTGCCTCAGGGCTCTCGGCCATGAGGCAGAAGCACAGGAGAGAGCTGCCATCTTCTCTCCCCTAGCTCAGCTGACCATGAGGTTCCCAGGAAGCAAAATGGGTTTTGGGAGTGGGCCATCACCTCTGTAGGGCCTCAGAAGCAGCTATATAAGACTTGCTTACCATAATAGCCACCATTTTGGTGGTCCAGACCTGGTATATCAAACTAGTGGAACCAATCATGTTCTAGAATATATTGCAATCTACAATGTATAAGAAAGGGAAGCAAGGAGGAGAGAGAGAGAGAGAGAGAGAGAGAGAGAGAGAGAGAGAGAGAGAGAGAGAAAAGAGAAAGAGAAGATAAAGAACCTGTCATGGAGGCAGGCTGGGGGAAGGGGAGGGAGGTGGGGACATTGGTGATGGGAGATGGCCAGGGGTGGAGGGATAGGTGTTGGAACTCTGTAGAACCAAAACTCAGACATGAACATCTTGTAATTGTATATCTAATGGTGGTACAATAAAATATTTAAAAAAATAAAATTAAGCTGCCTGGAGGAAAATTCTCACTCGGTGTTAAGGGCAGTAGGGAGGATGGTGAAAAGTGTTGTGTCCTTGTCTTGGGTAAATGGATGGGGTCCAGTCGGCTCGGTGTGAGCATACATGGGCGCTCCAAGCAGTGCCCACCTTCGTCTTCCAACACACCGACTCCCAGTTTGCTCTCAGGTAGGTGCAACAGCCGTGTTGGGCAGCAGATTCCCACAGGAGGGGGCGCTGGAGCCAGCAGGGCTGGTGCTGCCTGAACAAAGCTTTAAAGTGGCTTTGCTCAGGACTCAAGGTGTCTGGTCGCTTAGGCAGGAACTGCCTTCTGGAGTGCTTCAGCCCTGCTGGCTTTCTATTCCCCATCCCCGACGAACTCCAACACTTCCTGGAATTCTGTCCTTGGGTTTCCACACTAACCAGCAGAGGTTAAAGCATGAAAACCCAGATCAAACAGGGCGTCTGGCCTGGATTCGCAGTTAGAGAATCCTATTATTTCCTTTTTGTTTGTGTGGGGAAGAGGTAGGAGAGGTTTGGGTCACATGTGAGTGAGCTCAAATCCTGATACTGGTTCTGTGCTCAAGGATCTCTCTTGGTGGTGCCAAAGGTTCAAGTGCAGTACTGGGGACCAAGCCTTGGCGGGCTGAGAGCAAAACAAGCTCTGTCCTTTGTGCTGCCTCTCCAGCCCCATCCCTATGGGAATATGGGGCCTAGGGACAGGGGGAGGACCTGGGCCTAAGGTGGGTGGGACGAAGTCACTGCTTCCTAAGGCCTAGTTCCTGGCACTACCTGCCTTCAACCTTAGAGTCCTGGACCACAGGAGCCTGATTTGCTGTTTGTTTAGTTCCAGCACAGGTGAAGCCCAAGATAACCAGCTGGACTTTTTCCACACATTGGGTGACAGTAGGGAGTGGTGACCGGGAAGCAGAGAAAACATGGTTGAGAGAGGAGTGGAAAATGGAACTGGGTGAACTCTTATTTTGCAAAGCAGGTGTTAGCTGACAGCTGTGTAGTGGCTGTCCAGTAATCAGTGTCTGAGTACCTGGCACTCTAGGGAAGGAAGGTGACTGTCAAGCCCATGATGACCACTCTGGGGAGGTAAGGCGACCGTCAAGCCAATGATGACCACATGTGGTGTTCGTGTGTCCTCAAAGATACACCAGGGGGCCTGAGCATGTGGTCAACCCAGGTTCAATTCCGGGTATCCCATATGGTCCCCAGAGCAGCACCAGGAGTAATTCCTGAGTGCTCAGTCAGGAATAACCCCTAAGTATCTCTGGGTGCGACCTGAAAAGCAAAATATATCACTTGACATCTCTTTATTCATAGATTTGCTCGAGCGGGCACCAGTAACATTTCCATCTGACCTTATTACGTGCCAGTGTAGCCCAATGGCATCTGCTTGCTTCAGTCTGACCATCTTGTAGGTGGGTAGCCACGTGATCTTTTGATATCCTGTGGTATCCACTCAAAATGGCTCTAGTCCAGTGGTCATCTCCAAATTACATTACGTGTCCAGCCCATCGGATTTTTGAAGGCTTGGCAAATGAGACAGTGTCCCTGACTCTTGATTGTCAGCAGAGGTCGGAACTTCGGGATTCCTTCTCTCACTTGAGTAAGGCGTGAGATTCCAAGCATAGCTCTTTTGATTCCTCTTTGGGAGACCCAAATAGCGTTCTCATCCTGATTTTTGTAGGACCCAGGTCTCTTAGGCATATGTTAACGCAGGGAGAATGGTTGAGTCAAAGAGATGTGCCTGGAGCCAGAGGTTCTTTGTCTTTTTAGCTATTTCTTCGATGCTCCTGAAGGCATTCCCTGCCACTCTCTTCCTCCTGCACAGATCATGTTTTAGGTCATTCATCATGTTGAGTTCTCAACCTAGGTACACATAACTGCTGCATTCAGAGATGTTTGTTCCATTGAGAGTGAATGGGGCCTCTGGAACTAGTTCATTTTTCATGAGCATTGTTTTGTTGAGATTCAGTTGTAGACCTATCTTTCCACATTCTTGGTCAAAGTCAGCCAGCATTTGTGCCACTTGACTAATGTTTGGTGTTATTAGAACAATGTCATCAGCGAAGCGGAGGTGGTATAGTTGCCAACCTTCGATCTTCACTCCCATTCCTTCCCATTCTAATTATTGCATGAGGTTCTTGAGGGTGGCGCTGAAGAGTTTTGGTGAAATGATATCACCCTGCCAAATCCGTCTTTTGACATCAATGATCACTTCCTTGTAGAATGGTGAAATCCTGGTGGTGAATCTGTAATACAACTCACGAAGGATCTTGATGTATTGGGTTTGAATGCCTGTTTGTCTAGGGCTTCGAAAACCACTTCAGTCTCAACAGAATCAAAGGCTTTCTTTAAATCAATGAACGTGAGACAGAGCGGCATCTTGAACTCCCTACAAACCTCAATGAGCTTGGTTACGGTGTGGATATGGTCGATTGTGCTGAATCTTTTTTGGAAGCCAGCTTGCTTGCATGGTTGTCCTTCATCTAATGTTCTGCCAATCCTGCTCCAGGATGACTCAGAGTGAACATCTTGTAGATGACAGACAACAGGCAGATGGCGCGATAGTTGCCAATGTCGTGAATGTCTCCCTTCTTGAACAGTAGAACTGTCCTGCTGGTTTTCCATTGGAAGGGCACCTTGTATTCAGACAGGTAGCATGTGAAGAGCCGAGCCAGTGTATTGATGAGTACTGATGGAAGATTCTTCAGTTGTTCGGTCTGACTTTGTCTGGGCCGGGTGTTGTTTGCTTCTTTACCAACAAAATGGCATGTTGGACTTCAGAAGGGAGATGTTGGGAATGACATACCATCCTGCAGAATTTGGTATGTAGGCAGGTAGACATGGCTATCAAAGAGATCTGAGTAGAAGTCATGGATAATCTTCTCCATTGCATTTCTGGAAGATGTAATAGATCTGTCAGACTGTCGGAGGGCAGTCATCTTGGTCTTATAGTTGATGAAGGACAGGAGGGTGTTGTGAATGCTTTTTCCAGCTTCTACTGCATTGGCCAGTATTTCTGCTCTTATCTCTTTGAGGTCTTCCTTTATCACTTCTCTGCACTACTTTTCGAGCTTGGACATTAGCATTTGATTGCCTAAGGCTCACACCTTGCCACGTTGGCAAATGAGCTTGAGAGTTTTTGAAGACAGGAGTACTTTTGTGTCTTTTTTGTCGGCATTCTTCACACAATCATGGAGGTGCTGAACCAGTAGGTTGTATTCTTTATCAATGTCATCAATGATGGTATCTTCCCATGTTGCTGCAATGATGCCAAAGAGTTCCCAATTGGTGGTCATTCTGGGAGTTCTCTTCTTAAACTTTGCAGCCTTTTCTCTCCGTTGTGTGAAGTAGAATTTTGCACTCCTGTTTGGAGTTTTGGGACGACAGCAACATCAGTCAGGCAAAACCGCCAATTGAAGATGATGTGGTCAATTTCATTGTGGAACTGTCCACCAGGAGATTCTCATGTCCAACGTTTCAATTCAGCCTTCTGGATCTGTGAGTTCCCATGAATGGTTCTGGTGGACATGATGAACTCAGATAGTCTCTGACCTTGTTCGTTCCATTCTAGGTCATGTGTACTGATGTGGATCTCTTCAGCCGATCTCAGTCCTATCTTGGCATTAATATCACTATTATCTGTAAGAAGGTGTGATCATCTTTATAGAACTCCTCTAATTCCATGTAGAATTTCTCAATTTCTTCTTCCAAGTATGTGGATGTTGGTGCATAGACAACAAAGATAGAAACTGCCAGCAGTGGGTCACATCTATTCAAGTGCAATCGTCCTATCCAGTTTGTTAGGCATTCAAATGAATCAATGCTCACTGCCAGGTTTGTGTTGACAAGGACACCGACACCACCGACACCTATTTCATTACATGTTCCAAGGAACAGTTCTTCTCAGGTGTCAAAAATGACATACTGCAATTGACGTCTTCTAGTCTCGGTCAGAGCAATGATGTTGTATTTGATCTTTCGTGCTTGTACTATCAGGTCCTCAATATATGCTTCAGATGCCAGTGTACATGCATTGAAAGTACAGACATTCATTTTAGTCCTTCATTTTGGCAGCCTAGTTTTGCACTGAGATTTTATCAACCACTCCTTGGTCATCCTTCTTAGTGCTGCCATATTAAATGCTCTTTCAGGGTCGGGGAAATAAACATTGTTATTACTGGTTTTGACATATCGAATACACATCTCTGGAGCTTGCCAGGATCTGCCGTATAGGCGGTATACTCTCAGTAGCTTGCTAGGCACTCTGAGAAGGGTGGGTAGAAGATTCTTGGTAATTTGGAGATAAACAGGGAGAGTTTATAGCTATTCTGCCTAGCATATCTGTGTCTGTGGTTCAAGCATTCCTGGGCTTGAAATACTTTCAATATATATATATATATAATATAAAATGTACATTATATATATTATATAAAATATAAAACATTATTATATATAATATATATTGTTAGGGTTGGGACGCCGATCACCACCAAGGAGGACTCAGAGATCAAGAGATCAGCTTATGCAAAAGCAAAGGGTTTATTTAAGCCAGCTAGCTGGGGTCAAGCTCTCAGGCACACAGGCCATGACAAGACCCCGAGTAAGGGGAAACTTTAGATTATATGGCCACTATTCACGTCATAACCTGTGCAAACTTAAAGAACATGATTCAAAAAAAGGCATTGCTCAATTGCACAGACAACTTGTATTAGTATGTCCCCGGATGTTTTAAAAGTCAGTATGCCCTGCATGTACCCGAGCGGTTTCTAGATAACAGGAGGGACAGTGAAACTGTTACTTTTCAAGGCTGCTGGATTGAGCATACTCGAATGTTTTCCCCAAGGCCACATGAGGTGTGTGTGATGACAAGTCCTTGGTGACTTTCCACAGCAACATGAGAGCCTTTTGGCTTATTGAACCTGCCTGCCATTTTGCCCATCTAACAATATTATATTTACTGATGTATAAGGTAATACATGTTAATTTCATGGGCTTCATGCAATCTAGATGGTACGACTGCACCAGGGTGATTCTGAGTATCTTGCTCTCCATATACTGGAAGGGTCACACTCACCTGCTTGAGAGCAACTAGTATGATGCTTCCTATAATCTTAAATGATAGTCTCAACATAGCTAGGGTGGCAGTATCCTGGTAAATTCTAACTGCTGGGTGAATACCACTGCTGGGTGCAGTGGGTATAAAGAGGAACTTTTTATATATAAAATTTAAAATGCTCGAGATGAGAGCCTTCTACTGAGAATATACCACCTAAACAGCAGAGCCTGGCAAGCTACCCTTGTTTATTTATTTGTTATGCCAAAAAACTAGTAACAGTTATGGACCTCAATTCCATGACCTGAAGAATGGTTTGAGACTCTCCCTGTCCCTGGAGCAAGCAGATGGCCTTCGGTTACACTTGCTTCTTATAGGATGTATGGAAATGTTACTGTTGCCCACTTGAGCAAATAGATGAACAATGGGAAGACAGTGATACAGTGAACAATATTATATATATTGTATATATATTATATATAGCGGAAGAGCCTATTACAGCCGGTCTCATCGGACCTACCCTGCAGCAGTCTTATTCAAGTCAGGCCAGGTATGCTGATCCAGAGACTTACAGACATGGGGCAGAGCTGCTACCGGCTCTCCCTGTGCCCAGCCGCTCACGAGGCACCTGGGAGGGATGACGGGTTCTAGCCCTGGACCGCCACCCCAGCAGAGCCTCGCAACAAGCCAGACGATCTCCCACTCCATGAGGGGCCTCCATTTTCCACATCCGGACTTCCCTCTCATCAGAACTCCGCCCAGCAGAAGAGCCTATTACAGCCCGGCTCATCAGACCCACCCTGCAGCAGTCTTTTTCAAGTCAGGCCAGATATGCTGATCCAGAGACTCACAGACATGGGGGCAGAGCTGCTACCGGCTCTCCCTGTGACCAGCCACTCACGAGGCACCCAGGAGGGATGGCGGGTTCTAGCCCTGGCCTGCCACCCCAGCAGAGCCTTGCAACAAGCCAGGCGATCTCCCACTCCATGAGGGTCTCCATTTTCCGCATCCGGACGTCCCTCTCGTCAGAACTCCACCCAGCAGAAGAGCCTATTACAGCCCAGCTCGGCGTGGGCTGCAAGCGGCCACTTGGTTCATCAATAAATGCTGGATTTAGAGGTGACTGCAAGAGTATGCCACCTGCACAGTAGAACCTGGCAAGCCTCCCATGTTGTTTTTTGATATGCCAAATACCAGTAACAATTATAGACCTCATTCCCATGACCCAATGGAATGGTTTGAGGCTCCTTATGTTCCTGGAGCAAGCAGATGCCCTTGGGTTCTACTAGCAAGAGACAGGACATATGGAGATGTTATTGGTGCCCGCTCGAGCAAATCAATGATGAAAGGGAAGACAGTGATACAGTAATATATAAACATATATATTTTATATATAAATATGTGTGTATATACATATATACACACACCAATCAAATTTGGGTGGGAGGAAGGCCACACCCAGCAGTTTACAGGGCTTACTCCTAGATCTGGTTCAGGTATCACTCCTGGTGGGGCTTGGGGAATCTTATAGGATGCTGGGGATCAAACCTGGGTCAGCTGCTGCAAGGCAAGCACCCTACCCACTGTACTATCTCTCCAGCCCTGCACCAATTGAATTTAGGATTCTTCCTGGATGCCAAACTCACTGCGTGCCTTCATTCCTGCGGTGGGGACTGTGTCAAAATAAACCCAGACTCCTCAAAAGTGAGGGATTTATTTTCCAGTTGCTGAAAAAACATTCCTCTATTGTGAGTTGTCTGAGCTAGATTGGGCTCTTGTGTCCAGTAACTGATGGACACAGAAGCACTCTGGTCAAGCCCCCTTGCCAAGGGTGGATAACTCTGAAATACAGTCTTAGCTCCTCATGGAACTGCTTAAGACCTTTGTTGGAACTAAATTACTGCTTGGCTTCTCTATACACCCAATTTTACTCCTATTGGATGACAATCCTAGCTAGCTTGGGAGCTTTGCTGTTTTATTCACTCACAGCTTAATCTATTTACATGTTCTTAAACCAGGGTTCATGCTAATGAGATCTCTCTTCTGTGTAAACACTGATAGAGGGTGTGGCAGTTACAGAAGTCACCTTGACTCTGAATAAGTAACTTCTGACTTATTATTATGCATCTACTAAGACTTCTATGTTATCTAGATTGGGCATAACTCCTCTATACCTACTGTACCCAGCATGGGACAGTATCATTTAAGAGTATAGGAAGGATCATACTAGTTTGCTCTCAAGCAGGTGAGTGTGACCCTTCCAGTATATGGAGAACAAGATAGTCAGAATCACCCTGGTGCAGATAATAAATAAGAATGACCTTGTGGAAAGCCCATGAAATTAAGATGTATTACCTTATACCATCCTCCCTCTCTCCAGTGTTTGACATAAAAGATAATCTCAGAAGAAGGGATTAGTCCTTGGCATAATCCTTTGTTTATACCTATAATAGGGTATGGCATCACCCTCTACACTCTTCTACTATCCAGAAGCTGCTTAGGGTTCTTTGTTGACAGGACCCTCCCTGAAGTCAGGATTACTTTGGTGTATATAAAGGGGACAGATTTGAGGTACTTGCTCCTTTCTGGTAGGACTCTCTTTGGTGGAACTCCTTTCTGGTAGGTCTTTCTTTGGTGGAACTCCTTTCTGGTAGGACCCTCTTTGGTAGGACTCTCTGGTACAATCCTCTTTGATGAGAGACTTGGACTCTCTTGTATGGTCTAAGTTATGACCAGAGCTAGAGTTCTTTTCATTATATTGGATTGTGATGGTAAAGCTTTTGTACTATTAAAAGCCTTTTTGGAACTGGGCCAGATGAGTTTTCATCTGCCTCCCAGCAGCCTCGGGGGTAGAAGAGAACTTCTGTCCTGATATTGTTGGGGAGCTTCTGGGGTCCAATGCTTTCCTTCACAGGTTAACTCCAAGTGCACACCTTAGTAAACATTCTCTGTAGTAATCCCTGACTTAGAGCCTGTTTCCCAGGAAATGTAACCTCTCGTTGTCATATTAAATCAATCACTCGAATGTTTCTTGAGTTGGTTCGCTTTTATCTCTGCTGACAGTGCCCCATGGTCTCGAACTACTTCTTACTCTTCTAACGCCTAACTTAAAACTGTTTAAGGTCTTATAACTAAATGGGGGAGAGGAGGTCATAAAATTGAGCAGTAGTAAAAGGTTTTTCAGTGTGCAGTGCTAAAAAATCAATTCAGACTCAGCCGCATATCTGAGATGTTTCTGGCTGTGCTGGCCTGTATTGAATTTCTTCTGGTGAATAGGGGTCATGAATTTTCAGGAGCAGATGAGCAGTGAATAAAACATTTTATTATGGAGGTTTTAGGAAGGGGAAGGAGGAGGGAAAGTGAGAGTAACGCATTCAAGGGAGGGATGTGAACTGCTCTAAAGGCAGAGACTCAACTGATTTCCAAAGGGAGCTTTTATCCTCTTGGGCTGGAATGCTCTGCAATCTTCTACTGGGCCATCTAAGGTTATGGGGGTTAAAGGGCTGGGTTGGGCGGAAAAGGTGGATCCAGCTTCCTTAGGGTCTGTTGTTGGTTAATGGCCTCATCAAGTCTTGGTTCCTGGTTCCAAAAGGTGACACTGAACAGCCTTAGGGTGAAAGTTCATTGCCATGGGGACCCTCACCCCTTCGTCTGCCTGCCTACACCAGTTTGACTCTTGGCAACAGTGTACCTTTCCCCAAGGGAAGTGTTACTTGTTCAAGCTCTGCCCCCACTGGCTCAAGCAGCATATGATCTTTGTTTCAATATTCTGTATCATAATTGAGATAAGAAGGGAATGCTTAAACAATACTTCAATAAATGCTCAAGGGAAGCTAGAGTGGAGTTATAGTGTGAACAGCCAAATAATCTGCTTTTTTTTAATATAGTGGTATTTTTAATTTTTTCCAACAGAGTTTTAAATTTTTTTTATGTACATCTTTTTTTTTAATTTTCTATTTTTACAATTACAAAGATATACAATTAAAAGGCTCACATTTGGGTTTTGGTCATACAGTGTTCCAGCACCCATCCCTCCACCAGTGCCCATCTCCCACCACCAACGTCCCAGGTTCCCTCCCCCTCCCCCAGCCCTCCTCCATGGCAGGTTCTTTATTTCTTTCCCTTTATCTCTGTTTCTCTTTTCCTTCCCCTCAAGACTATGGATTATAGAACATACATTAAAAGGTTGTCATGTGTATATTTTTGCCTCTATTTAATGCTCAGTTCTAGGTTGGCATTAGTACCCTCGACAATTGTTAGCACACTGTTCCGTTTTCTGTCTTACCTAGCCTCTGACTCCCACATTTGTGATAATTTCCACCTTTGACAAGACCTCCTGATATATGTTTCACTTGACCTTGGATATTGGTATCATAATATGTACATATATATTTATGTTATGCAAATAAATGCAGTCATTCTGTATCTGTCTCTCTACTTCTGGCTAATTTCACCCAACATAATCTTCTCCATGCCCATCCATTTATAGGCAAATTTTATAACTTCATTTTTCCTAACCGCTGCATAGTATTCCATTGTGTAGATGTACCAAAGCTTTTTTATCCAGTCATCGATTTTCGGGCACTCTGGTTGCTTCCAGATCCTGGCTATTGTGAATAATGCTGCTATGAACATAAAAGTAGGGATGGTGTTTCCGCTGCGTATTTTTGGTTTCCCAGAGTAGATTCCCAGGAGTGGTATGGCTGGGTCAAATGGGAGTTCAATTTCTAGTCTTTGGAGGAATGTCCATATTGTTTTCCAGAAAGGCTGTACCAGCCGGCATTCCCACCAACAATGGATGAGTGTCCCCTTTTCCCCACACCCACGCCAGCACTTGTTGTTCTTGTTCTTTTGAATATGTGCCCGTATCTGTGGTGTAAAGTGGTATCTCATTGTTGTTTTGATTTGCATCTCTCTGATGATTAGTGATGATGAGCATTTTTTCATATGCTTTTTGGCCATTCGAATTTCTTCCCTTGCTGAAGTTTCTGTTCATTTCTTCTCCCCATTTTTGATGGGGTTGTTTGTTGTTTGTTTTCTTCTTGTAAAGTTCTAACAGTGCCTAATATATCCTGGATATTAACCCCTTATCAGATGGGTATTGGGTGAATATTCTTTCCCATTCTGTGGACTACTTTTGTATCTTAGTCACTGTTTCTTTCGAGGTGCAGAAGCTTTTTAGTTTCATGAAGTCCCATATGTTTATCTTTTCTTCTAGTTGCTTTGTTAGTGATGTTTCACCTTTGAAGATGCCTTTAGCTTCAATGTCGTGGAGGGGTTTTCCTATATTTTCTTCAATGTGCTTTATGGATTCAAGTCTGATATTGAGATCTTTAATCCATTTTGATCTGATTTTTTGGGCATGGTGTTAGACACAGGTCCAAATTCATTTTATTACATGTCGCTGCCCACTTTTCCAAACACCACTTGTTGAAGAGGCTTTCCTTACTCCATTTTAGACTTGTTGCACCTTCATCAAAGATTAAATGATCATGTGTTTGAGGTTGGGTGTCAGGATACTCAATTTTATTCCATAGGTCCACAGGTCTGTTTTTATTCCAATACCACGCTGTTTTAATTACTACTGCCTTGTAGTACAGTTTGAAGTTGGGAAAGGTGATGCCTCCCATCTTCTTTTTCCCGAGGATTGCTTTAGCTATCCTTGGGGGTTTATTGTTCCATACAAATTTCAGGAGCATTTGGTCAATTTCTTTGAAGAATGTCATGGGTATCCTTACAGGGACTGCATTGAATCTGTACAGAGCTATAGGGAGTATTACCATTTTGACAATGTTGATTCTCCCCATCCATGAGCAGGGAATATGTTTCCATTTCCTTGTGTCCTCTTTTATCTCTTGGAGCAGTGTCTTGTAATTTTATTTGTACAGGTCCTTTACACACTTGGGTAAGTTGATTCCGAGGTATTTGGTTTTCTGTGGCACAATTGTGAATGGAATTGTTTCCTTAATATCCCTTTTTTTCTCTTTCGTTATTTGTATATAGGAAAGCCACCGACTTTTGGGTGTTGATTTTGTATCCTGCCACTCTACTATATGCGTCTATTGTTTCTAGGAGTTTTTTGGTAGAGAGTTTAGGGTTCTCTAGGTATAATATCATGTTATCTGCAAATAATGATAGCTTGACTTCTTCCTTGCCTATCTGGATGCCCTTGATGTCCTTTTCTTCTCTGATTGCTATGTCAAATACTTCCAGTACTATATTGAATAAAAGAGGTGAGAGTGGACAACCTTGTCTTGTCCCTGATCTCAGGGGCAAGGCTTTCAACTTTCCCCATTGAGAATGATGCTCGCTGTGGGCTTTTGATAGATGGCTGTAACTATCTTGAGGAAAGTCCCTTCAATTCCCATTTTCTGGAGGGTTTTAATCATGAACGGGTGCTGGATCTTGTCAAATGCTTTCTCTGCATCTATTGATAGGATCATATGGTTTTTATTTTTTCTTTTATTTATATGATGTATTATGTTGATTGACTTGTGAATGTTGAACCATCCTTGCATTCCCGGGATGAATCCTACTTGGTCATGTTGTATAATCTTCTTGATGAGTCTTTGGATTCTGTTTGCCTGTATTTTGTTGAAGATCTTAGCATCCACGTTCATCAGGGATATTGGTCTGTAGTTTTCTTTCTTTATGTTGTCTCTCCCTGCTTCGGGTATCAGGGTGATATGTGCCTCATAGAAGCTGTTGGAGTGTTTCTGTTTCTTATTTTTCCTGGAAGAGCTTGAAAAGGACTGGCAGTAGGTCCTCCTTAAAGGTTTGGTAGAGTTCACTAGTGAATCCGTCTGGACCTGGGCTTTTGTGTTTGGACAGACTTTTTAATTACTGTTTCTATTTCCTCAATGGTGATAGGCTTATTCAGGTATTGGAGGTCTTCTTGTTTCAGCCGTGGGAGGTTATAGGACTTCAGGAATTTATCCATTCCTTCTAGATTCTCATGTTTCACGGCATACAGGCTCTCAAAGTAATCTCTGATGATCTTTTGGATTTCTGTGGTTTCTGTTGTGATGTCACCATTTTCATTTCTGATTCTGTTTATTTGGGTTCTCTCTTTCCCTGTCCTTACAAGTCTTGCCAATGGTTTGTCAATCTTGTTTATTTTTTCAAAAAAAAACAGCTCTTGGCTTCATTAATCTTTTGGATTGTTTTTTTTTTTTTTTTTTTGGTTTCCAACTCATTGATTTCCTCTCTAAGTTTTATTATTTCCTTTTTTTCTACCTGGGTTGGGCTCCTTTTTGTTGGTCTTTTATAATGTCTTCAGCTGCACAGCTGAAGGTTATTTATGTGGGCCCTTTCTTGTTTCGTGATGAATGCTTGCAGAGCTATAAACTTCCCTCTTAACACGGCTTTTACCGTGTCCCACAAGTTCTTATAGTTGGTGTCTTCATTTTCAGTTGTTTCCAGAAATCTTTGGATTTCCTGTTTGATTTCTTCTATGACCCATTTGTTGTTCAAGAGTGAGCTGTTCAGTTTCCAGGTGTTTGGTTTGACTCCCTGTTTCTGTGTATGGTTAACTTCCATTTTCAGTGCATCATGGTCTGAAAAGATAGCTGACACAATTTCTATCTTTTTTATTTTATTGAGGTATGCTTTGTGGCTCAGCATGTGGTCTATCTTGGAGAATGTTCCATGTGCACTAGAGAAAAATGTGTATTCAGCTTTTTGGCATGAAAAGCCCTGTATATATCCACTAGCTCTCTTTATTCCATTTCTTCCTTCAGGGCCAATATTTCCTTGGTGAGTTTCAATCTTGTTGATCTATCCATCATTGATAGAGCAGTGTTGAAGTCTCCAACTATTATTGTGCTACTGTTAATGTCTTCTTTGAGGTCTCTAAGCAGTTGTTTTTTGTATTTTTGCTGGCCCCTAGTTGGGTGCATATGTTTAGTAGTGTAATTTCTTCCTTGTGTACATACCCATTAATTAATAAGAAATGGCCTTCGTTGTCCCTTCTAACTTTTTCAACCTGAAGTCTTTATTATCTGATACTAATATGGGAGTTGTTTGCATGGAGAATTGTCTTCCAACCTTTGACTTTAAGTCTGTGTTTGTTCTGATTATTCAGATGCATTTCTTGTAGACAGCAGAATGTTGGGTTCAATTTTTTAATCCATTTTGTCACTCTATGTCTCTTAATTGGTGCATTTAGACCATTGACATTGAGAGAGATTGTTTTCATCGGATTTTGTGCCATCTTTCTGTTTGTGCTTGTTGTGCTTATGGGTTTGGTCGTATTACAGTAGACCCTTCAGTCCTTCTTTTAAAGTTGGTTTTGAGTCTATGAAGTTCCTGAGTTGTTGCTTATCCATGAAGTTGTGTATCTTTCCTTCATATCTGAATGTGAGTCTGGCCGGGTAAAGAATTCTTGGTGAGGCCTGCAGTTCATGAGCCTTTTTCACAATATCCCACCATTGTTTTCGGGCTCGGAGTGTTTCATCAGAGAATTCTGCTGTAAATCTTAGAGATGTTCCTTTGTATGTGATTTCCTTCTTTGATCTTGCTGCTTTCAGTATTCTATCTCTGTCTATAGTTTTTGTCATTTTTATTAAGATGTGTCTTGGAGTATTCTTGCTGGGGTTTCTTTTAGCTGGTATCCTACGGGCCTCCTGGATATGGAGGCAAGCGTTCTTTAGTTCCGGGAACTTCTCAGCAATTATGGCTTTGACAGTTTCTTCTTCATCAGGGTTTTCTTCTTGGCCTTCTGGGACCCCAATGATCCATATGTTGTTTCTTCTGGCTTCATCCCGATTTTGTCTTGTTGTCTGTTCGGTAATTGTGAGTCTTTTTTCTATCTTCTGGTGTTGTGTAGAGAATCTTTGGAACTCTCTTCAAGATCACTAATTCTTTCTTCAGTAGCTATTTTTCTGCTATGGTGGCCTTCCACTGTGTTTTTTTATTTCATTTACCTCATTTTTAATATTTGTCATTTCCATTTGCATTTCCTCACTTCTTCTACCATGTCCTCTTGTATTTTATTGATTTTGCATTCCTTTGCTTTTTTGAATTCCTTATGAATCCTTAACAATTCTTTCCGAAATTCTTTATCAGAGAGGTTCTACAACTCATTGGTATTGCTTGGCTCATCTGGACTAGTGACTTCACTCACAGAGCTTGATTGAATTTTGCGTTGCTTTACCATTATGACTATTGTAGGTTGCAAATGTGAGTTCTTGGGTGACTAGATAGTACAGTTAGTAGGTGTCTGGTCTCTTTCCAGAGTTTGGGTGGGTGGCAAGGATGTAGGAACCAAGGTTCACTAGTACCTCATGCAAGATAGGTAGTAAGAGGGTTCTGGGGACGCACTAGTGTCCCGCGTGTTTTGAGTTTTGGGATATTCCCAGAAGCTCAGGGCCCAAGGGGTCCAGGGTGAAACCAAGGCAGTTTGCCTTGGTTCCCGTTGATGGAGTTTCCGCTCTTCCCTGGGGCAGCTTGGGTCTGCGGAGAGCGCAAGGATCACACACACACCTGTGGGGGTGTATGCAGACGTTCCCCATTGATTTCAAAAGGGGATAAATGCAGTAATTTAATTTACAGAATTTTTTTACAGCCAAACCTGTCCTCACTAACATCTATTTCCAGTAACTGGACATCATAACTGATTTTAACTTTCTTTGCCATGTCTTTAGCAACAGCCACTAAGGCAGCATCCAGCCTTGGAACTAGGAATTAGGAACTAGGAAAGCTGAAAAGGGTAGCAAACCATAATTTTAGGATTATAACTGAATTGGCCATAATCTGGTTTGCCGACTTTTTATAGAAGATCAATTGGTCAACTGTATGTGTGTGTGCGTGTGTGGTGGCCACCCATTGTTTGCAGTCAATTTGTCTTGTCTTGTGGAACACTGGAGTGTTAAAATCAAGTTGGAATAAAAAACAAATTGTTAAGCCAGGGATAGGAAATGTGTTCTAAGCTTAGTGTTGAGGATGAGGAGAAATTGACATGCTCAATCTAGATCTCATGGTAAAAGGTTAAGAGTTCTCATTGTAAAACCTTTTAAGAGTTCCTGATCCCTGAAATTCTCTCAGCTCCAGAACCTATGCTGTTTAGAAAGGGTGGGAGCAAAAGCCAGAATCAGGAAAAAGATAAGAACTTTGAGAGATAGTGCAGAGCTTTACCTTATAAGCCTCAGTGAAATTCTAATGAAAAATTAGGCTGTTTTGAAAATAACTAAGGTACAAGAACTATTGCAATTAAGTCAAGAAAGGTCTTGTGTTTGACGAAAAATTGGTAGTTCAAATGTTGGTATGTCTAAATGTTGGTATGTCTAAAGATCACTTGATCACTTTACTTGAATCCCGTTATTCATCGATTTGCTCGAGCTGGTGCCAGTAACATTTCCATTGGACCCTATCACGTGCCAATGTAGCCCAATGGCATCTGGTTGATTCAGGAATATGAAGAGCCTCAAACCGTTCCTTCAGGGTCTTGACAAGGAAGTCTGACCATCTTGTAGGTGGGCGGCCACGTGATCTTTTGACATCCCGTGGGATCCAGTCAGTAACGGCTCTAGTCCAGTGGTCATCTCCAAATTGCATTACATGTCCAGCCCATCTGATTTTTGATGCCTTGGCAAGCGAGACAGCATCCCTGTCTCGTTCCCGCTGGATGGGGGCGGGAGGATCTCGAGAGCAGTGAGGGAGGGTGGCTCCGCCGAGGAGCGGAGACTCAAGCCGCCGCCCAGCAGCCACTACTGTCTGTACAGCTACCGTGGTGGAAGCAGATTGGCACAGCCTCGAGGGGATAGTGAAGATGGAAGTACAAGGTGGCATCAATGCAGAAACTCCCTCTGATGATGACTTCAGCCTCTCCTTGGTGGACACTAACCTGCCATCTGAAGTGGAGCCAGAGCTGCGCAGCTTCATTGCTTAGCGTCTTTCTAAAGGAGTCATCTTTGAGGGCCTGGGTAATGTTGCATCTGTGGAGCTGAGAGCTCCAGGTTACAGGGTTGGTTGTTACTACTGCCTTTTTCAACAAGACAAACCGCTCCGGAAACTGCAGCAGTGGACTCTGAATACAGCTCTTCAGACTATGAGGTCTGCTTTTTAGGAGGCTCTGAGAAAGGACTTGAGCTTTTTAGGCTTGAATTGGACAAGTACATTCATGGACTGAAAGATAAATTGAACTGTGAGGAGAAACCCCCCACACCTTGCTGGCAGCAATCTTCACCATCCACACTCCAAAGCTTGTAAGAACTCCACCCAAGAGATTAAGCCAGTCTCCAGCCTGGCTTGTCAGAAACCCAGCCTACAAGGACCCACCCTTCAGAGACCCATCCTTCAGAGGAGAGTATTTCAAGCCCAGGAATGCTTGAGCCACAGACGCAAGATACACCCGACAGAGCAGAAACCAGCTTTCCCCATGCGCGCGATTTACCTCCAAATTACCATGAATATTCTACCCACCCCTCTGAGAGAGAGAGCCCTACAAAGTAATGAGAGTATAGCGCCCGCACGGCAGAGCCTGGCAAGCTGTCCGATGCATGTTCGATATGCCAAAACCAGTAACAAAATGTCTAAAGGTACATAGTTTTTTTTATTTCTGCAATGGAATATTAGAATATCTGGTCTAGAAAATCTTCTGAATTGAAATAATTGTGGTACATAAAAACGGGTTCAAGAAGTAATGTTTTAAGATGAAGTCCTGAAAAAAAAAGTAATGGTTTAATTTAAAACATGGCTTTCTAAAGTTATAAAATTTGTTGAATATATGTGAGCTTTGTCACCAGGTATCAACCTAACCAATGCCTTGAAAATCTTAGTTATGCACAAGTGTGAAATCTTTACTGTTACTCGGTAGTAATTTTTTTGAGTATTTTAACCTTGCATTGTTTGTGTTCCTAAAAATTGGAATTCTAAAGATGAAATTTTTAAATGTTTTCTGGGTAATTCCTAATATGAAGTGAACTTTTGCCAAGTGTAAATTTAAAAGAACTTTAATTGTGAGCATCTCAGCCTCTTGAATATCTATGGAACTGATTTAATGCTTTAAAGTAGTTTTACTATGCTAGATGACATAATAATTAGCAAATTGTTTCCAAACTTGGGAGATTAACCTATATTGAGCTCAGTAAAATAAGGAAGTTAAACTGGTAGGGTCTGACAATAAGGACTCTAGGTAATGTATTTTAAGTAATAAAGATAATGGGTGGAGATATCAGTGGAAGGAAAGGAAACCTGTTAAAGTGAAGCTGGCTTTGGAATAAAATGAAGGAGAGTTACAGGACAGAATGAACGTAAAGGAATGTGCAGGAGGTCTGAGAATGTTGAGTAAAGAAAGTATGAAACTCTTATCTGAAGAATTTCTCTAGCACCTTTTTGGTGAATATGGAAAAAATAGTAAACAGATGGTATGGACTCCTGTTAGAGTGCTCCTAGAAAATTGGAAATTAAGGTTTTGACATGAGATTAAATGAATTATACCTGATATTGTTAAACTATGCTCTATCTCACAGACCAGACCTCTCCTCGCTTCAGATAAGCGGCGACTTCTGGACTGGGTACAGTGAGGCGCCTGCCTGACAGGCCCCGTCTGTCCCCCTCCTCACTGACCCTCCCTCACGCAGTCCCCAGCAATGCTCAGCAGATCCTTAGGGGCTGGTGCTTGACCCCTGGCCACCTGCACCGCAGCATCGGGCCCCACGGTGGGATTTTATCCCCTTCCTCCTTGTACGGGCGCCACACCTCGGCTGTGGTGCTCACACTTGGTGCTTACTGGAGGCTGCACCTTTCTGAGGCGAGGGGAGGCCCCCCTTGGTGACTTGGTACTTGGGCGTTCATCCTCCTGGGCTCGGGGACCTTACAGAGCAGGGGATCAAACCGGCTTCCTGCCGACTCTGCCTCAGCCCCAGAATGTTCAAGAAACAAAAGCCCAGTACTTTGGCTTTTTTGGATTTTGTTTTTGGGCGACACCCGACTGCTCAGAGCTTATTACTGGCGTGGTGCTCAGGGATCACTCCTGGCAGGGCTCAAGGCAGTGCCAGGATGAAGCTTGGTCCCTGCAATACTGTCTCTTCAGACCCAGAGGGGGGTTTATTTTATTACTTATTTTAGGTCTTTTTGGGTCACGCCCAGAGATGCTCAGGGTTTACTCCTGGTTCTGCACTCAGGAATTGCTCCTGGCCATGCACGGGGACCCTATGGGATGCTGGGGATGGAACCTGGGTCAGCTGCGTGCAAGACAAATGCCCTCCCCGCTGTGCTATCGCTCCAGCCCCAGATGAGATGTTTTAAATGATTTATTATTATTATTATTATTATTATTATTATTTTATTATTTTTTGCTTTCCGGTCACACCCAGTGTTGTCAGGGGATACTCCTGGCTTGGCATTCAGGAATTACTGCTGGCCGTGCTCAGGGGACCCTATGGGGGGGGGTCATTCCCAGATTGGCCACGTGCCAGGCAAACGCTCTCCCTGCTCTCCTATTGCTCCAGCCCCAGGATTTAAAAAATAACCCTGGGGGCTGCGACAGCACAGTGGGGACGGCATTTATTTGCCTTGTGTGCCACCAACTAGGTTCGATCCCTGGCATTTCATAGCAATTCCCGAGCACCGCCAGCAGTGATTCTTGAGTGCAGAGCCAGGAGTAATACTTGAGCATTGCTGGAGTGTGAATTAAAACAAAAAGCCTGACAAAATATATTGGCCAAGCTGAAAGCTAATAGAGTATAATAGAGTAATAGAGTATATAAAGCCAATAGTGTATATCCAATTACGGCAGGGACCTATATACATACATGTATGAAAATATATGTATGTATATGTGTGTGTATTGACATACATATAGATAGATATTTCATGATGTCACTGACCATATACTTCCCATTCGTGCCACAAAAGTGATCCGTCAGCTCGCAGACTGCCTGAAGCTGAGGAGCCGTGTCTAGGTATGCTGAACCAGAGACTCTCAGACATAGGGCAGAGCTACTACTGGCTCTCCCTGTGCCCAGCCACTCATGAGTCGCCCCGGGAGGCATGGCGGGTTCTAGCCCCTGGCCTGCCACCCCAGCAGAGCCTCACAACAAGCCAGACGACCCCCCGACTCCATGGGGGCCACCGTCTTCCACATCTGGACTTCCCTCTCGTCAGAACTCCACCCTGCAGACCAGACTATCACAGCCCGGATCATCGACACCCACCCTGCAGCAGTTTTTTTTTTTCCAATCCGGCCCAGGTATGCTGAATCAGAGACTCTCAGACATGGGGGCAGAGCTGCTCCTTGCTCTCCCTGTGCCCAGCCGCTCATGAGGTGCCACCCAAGCAGAGCCTCACAACAAGCCAGACGACCCCCCCCGACTCCATGGGGGCCGCCATCTTCCACATCCGGACTTCCCTCTCGTCACAACTCCACCTAGCAGACCAGACTATCACAGCCTGGCCGCTAGCGGCCGCACGGGTTCATCAATAAATGCTTTATTCAGAGGTGACTACAAGAGTATGCCACCCGCACGGCAAGCCTGGCAAGCTGCTCGTGTCATATTTGATATGCCAAATACCAGTAACATTTATATTAGGTCATTCCCATGACCTGGTTTGAGAACTCTTTATGTTCCTGGAGCAAGCAGATGCCTTTGGGTTCTATTAGCATGAGACAGGACATATGGAGATATTACTGGTGCCCGCTCTAGCAAATAGATGATGAACGGGAAGATAGTGATAGTGATAGTGATGCTCTATCTCTACAGATTTTTATACTTCTTCTGAGTAGGTCCAATAGCAAATTGGTATTTTGTACCCCATTGTGAATAAAGTGAAATATCTGCTTTTCTCTCTTTGCACCTTCAGTGCATTTTTTGATGTTTCATGGTATTGTGTTGGTTTGCATAAACTCAGACAAAATATTTCCTCTCTGCAATAGGGCCTAGCCCTCATGCAGACAGGAAAGCCAGTATGGGACCCCAAGGCCCTCATCCAGGGAAAACAGGGAGTCAAAGGGATTGGTCTAAATGACAGGAGCAGGTGGGTATGACAGGTACCTTTACAAGTAACCTACAAACCTCAGGGAGACCCTAGAGGCAGGCCACCTCAAGTAAGGACCGGAAATCGTCAATGCTGTGGAGGATGAAGAATTTGCTGACTGTGGTAACTGATAACTGCCTGGGCCATGCAACAAGGAAGGCTGCTGCAGTAGGGAATGGCTTCAGTCCCAAAGAGGGATGTGGTCACTCTCTGCTTTTGAAACCTGGTGAAAGAGACTCAAGGCCACCTGTAGCTCATAGTGGAAACTGATCTTTATGTTATGGCCAAGCCTGGGGTAGCCCTGGAATGACAGATAAAATACCATGATTGGTATTTTAAATCATAACATTAAAATACCATGATTGGTATTTCCCACTGTCTTAGCCAATCCCCAGGAGTTCTTGTAGTAACGGGGTACCCTAAGTGGAGAGTTCTCCAGTCTTGCTGTGTTTATGCAAAAGAACAAGTCAGTTTTATTAAGTCATTTGGCAAATTTAAAGTGAAGGTGGAGAGAAAGCATGTTTCTATAACCTTTGTAAAGATCAGATTCTAGCTCTACAAAAAGTATCTATTAGTTACTATTGACACCTTCAGTGGAAGGGCCAAGGATTTTCTATGTTTACAAAAAAGCCAAAGAGGTGGCTTGGTGTTTCTAATAGAAAAATCTGGACACAGTGTTTTTGCTTCAGTTTGTGTTACCTTAACATTTGTGTTTTCTAAAACAGCTCTGCCCCTCACTAGGGCAAAGAGGGACTTTTTACTCCTCCAGGGTCTAATCATTTCAGAGTAATGTTTCTTAGCCTAACTGGTCTGGTCTTTGTCTTGCAGATGATGAAAGCTTCAAAAACCAAAATTTTCATTCATTGTCTGGTCCCCATTTAAACTAAGGTAGTGAGGAAATTTCACCCCTTGCAGGCAAGGTCTACAAGCCCCTTTTGTCAGCAGGAAGCAGATACAGAAGACAGACCTTCAGACCAATTTTCCTTGAAGATTCTAGGGGTGAAATCTCTAGTGGATTGATGAAGGAAGACAGACCTGGTCCATCCAACTGGGTAAGAACTAACAACTGGTGGGTCCTGAGGAAGATTCCTCAGTGTAGACAAAAGAGGGGGTTGAATGAAATGTTGGAGCCCTCGCTCCCTTTGTCCGCTTCCCCACTGGGATGGCAAAGAACCACACTCGTAATGCAATAACAAACAGGGTTTATTCCAACTAGCTGGGGCTGATCGCTTCACTGAGACACACAGGTCCTAGTGAGAACGTTGGACCCCAGGGAGAAGGCAAGCAGGCCTTGAAGGCCCTTACATGTGTCATAGCCCACGCAAATCCACATAGCCGATAGACTTAAAGAAAAACGTATTTCAAACATTTCATCTTAAAAAAGATCATGCAAACTTAAAGACAAGAGAAGTGGTATGTCCTGTACCAGTCATGTGCTTAACCAACCTTGAGGATGTTCTGTCCTTAGTCTGTGGTAAAACTATACTATCCAGATGACCAGGATAGATGTGCATTGTTGGGGATCAAAGTGATCTTGAGCAATGAATTGTTTATTAAGACCCCAGGGCTTACATAGTTGGGGCCATAGCAGGACCTAACAGTCCTATCGCCCGGTGAAAGAGGAAGCCTCAGTTTCCCCTTGACAACCTGAGAGAAGCCCACTGTTTCCCCTAGCGAGCAGTTCCATTTCTCTCCATGACCCACCCCACCTCATCCTAAGGCCCTTTCTTTTTTTAATATATTCTATAAATATACCATCTGCACGGCAGGGCCTGGAAAGCTGTCATATGGGTATTCAATATGCCAAACCAGTAATAAAAATGTTCATCTTCCCGACCCTGAAAGAGCCCTTAATACAGCAGCACTAAGAAGGATGAACAAGGAGTGCCTGATAAAATTTCAAGGCCAAACTAGGCTGCCAAAATGAAGGACGAAAATGACTGTCAGTACTTTCAATGCACGTACACTGGCATCTGAAGCATATATTGAGGACCTGATGGGTGCAAGCAAAAAGATCAAGTACGACATCATTAGTCTGACTGAGATGAGAGGCATCAATCGGATCATGCTGTTTTTGACACTGGAGAAGAACTCTTCCTAGGAACATGCAACGAAAGAGGCATCCATGCGGGTACTTGTCAACACGAAGATGGTCATGAACATTGATTCATTTGAATGCCTAACAAACTGGATAGGACGATTACACTTGAAGAAATTGCCCACTGCCAGCAATTACTATCTTTGTTGTCTACTAACCAACATCCATATACAAGGAAGATGAAATTGAGATTCTTCATGGAACTGGAGGAGTTCTATAAAAAAAAATCACACCTTCTTCAAGATCATAGTCAGTGATTTTAATGCCAAGAAAGGCACAAGAAGATCAGCTGAAGAACTCCACATCGGGACCCATGGCAGAATGGAAAGAATAGGTGAGAGACTATCTGAGTTCATCATGTCCACCAAGACCACTCATGGGAACTCACAGTTCCAGAAGGCTGAATCGAAACATTGGACATGGGAATCTCCTGGTTCCACAATGAAATTGACCACATCATCTTCAATCGATGGTTTTGCCTGACTGATGTTGCTGTCGTCCCAAAATTTCAAACAGGATAGAACCACCATCTCCTTTTATGCAAAATTCTACTTCACGCAATGGGGAGAAAAGGCTGCAAAGTTTAAGAAGAGAACTCCCAGAATGACCACCAACTGGGAACTCTTTGACACCATTGTGGCAACATGGGAAGATACCATCATTGACAACATTGATAAAGAATACAACCACTGGTTCAGCACCTCCATGATTGTGTGAAGAATGCCAAGAGACTGAAAGACACAAAAAGGACACCTGTCTTCAAAAACTCTCGAGCTCATTCACCAATGTGGCAAGGCACGAGCCTCAGGCGACCAAATGCTAACATACAAGCTCGCAAAGTAGTGCAGAGAAGCGATAAAGGAAGACCTCAGAGATAGAAGAGAAGAAATACTGGAAGATGCATCAGAAGCTGGGAAAAGCATTCACACCTCCCCGTCTGTCCTTCGCCAACTATAAGACCAAAATGACTGCCCTCCATCATCCTGATGGATCTATCACATCTTCCAGAAAGGCAATGGAGAAGATTATCCATGACTTCTACTCAGATCTCTTTAATAGCCGGGTCCTCCTGCCCACATACCAAATTCTGCAGGAATCCTTTTTTGGAAAGCAGCTTGCTCGCATGGTTGTCCTTCATCTAATGTTCATGTTCAGGACGACTTGAGTGAACAGCTTGTAGGTGACGGACAACAGGCAGATGGGGCGATATGGGGCCAATGACATGGGGCCAATGTCGTGAATATCTCCCTTCTTGAACAGTAGAATTGTCCTGTTGGTTTTCCATTAGGAGGGCACCCTGCATTCAGACAGGTAGCATGTGAAGAGCAGAGCCAGTGTATTGATGAGTACTGACGGCACTTCAGGTGTTCTGGTCTGACTTTGTCTGGGCCTGGTGCTGTTCCCTTCTTTACCAATGAAATGGCATGTCGGATTTCAGAAGGGAAAATGTTCTTCTTTTTGGAAGTTTCTGTTCATTTCTTCTCCCTTTTTTTGATGGAGTTGGCTGTTTTTTCTTGTGAAGTGCTATATTCTTTAATATGCCTGATATATCCTGCATATTAACCCCTTGTCAGATGGGTATTGGGTGAATATCCTTTCCCACTTTGTGGATTGTCTTTGTATCTTGGTCACCATTTCTTTTGAGGTGCAGAAGCTTTTCAATTTTATATAATCCCATTTGTTTATGTTTGCTTCCATTTGCTTGGTTAGTGGTGTGTTGTCTTTAAAGATACTTTTAGTTTTGATGTAGAGCATTTTTCCTATGTTATCTTTGATATACCTTATAGATTCATGTCTGATGTTAAGATCTATAATTCATTTTTATCTGACTTTTGTGCATGTACATGGTGTTAAAAGGAGGTCTAAGTTCATTTTTTTACACGTAGCTGCCCAGTTTTCCCAGCACCATTTGTTGAAGAGGCTTTCTTTGCTCCACTTAATATTTTTTGCTCCTTTATCAAAGATTAAGTGGTTGTGTATTTGAGAGTGTGTTTCAGGATATTCAGTTCTATTCCATAGGTCTACGGGTCTGTCTCTATACCAATACCACACTGTCTTAATTACAACTGCTCTGTAGTAGAGTTTGAGGTTGGGGAAAGTGATACCTCCCGTCTTCTTTTTCCCAAGGATTGCTTTAGCTATTCTTGGGGGTTTATTATTCCATACAAATTTCAGGAGTGTTTGTTCAATTTCTTTGAAGAACATCATGGGTATCTTTATAGGGACCACATTGAATCTGTATAAAGCTCTAGGGATTATTTCCATTTTGATAATGTTAATCCTTCCAATCCATGAGCAGGGAATGTGTCTCCAGTAACATTTTGTAGTTTTCTTTTGTAGAGATTCTTTACAGTCTTTGTCAAGCTGATTCCTAGGTATTTGATTTTCTGTGGTGCAACTGTGAATGGGATAGTTTCTTTAATGTCCCTTTCTTCTCTTTCACTGTTTGCATATAGGAAGGTCATTGACTTTTGGGTATTGATTTTGTACCCTGCCACTCTACTATAGAAATCTATTATTTCTAGGAGTTTTTTGGTAGAGAGTTTCGGGTTTTCCAGGTATAATATCATGTCATCTGCAAATAGTGACAACTTGGCTTTTTCCCTTCCCTATCAGGATGCCCTTAATATCGTTTTCTTCCCTAATTGCTATGCTAAGGCCCTATCTTTAACATTTCTGGTTTCCCCCAGGCTCATAAAATTCTGTCTGGAGCCAGGAGTCACAAGACTAAGATAACAAACAATACCTGAGTCAGATAGCTGAAAGACCCAAACCTGCTGGACCACCCTGAAGATTTCCAGCATTCTCTGTAATACTTGGTTGATAACAATGCAGAAGGCCTTTAAAAAAGAGCCTACACAAAACCCTTACTTTAACTTAGTCCTATTCTAAGTTCCTCCCCCACAAGGAGAGTTCCTTTCCTTTCTCCTCTACTTTCCAATAAACTTTTCTACTTTCTAATTCTGAGTCTGAGCATCTTTATTATTCAGTACTTTCATTCTGAAAATATTGAAGAACCTGGGAATTGTGATTAAACACAGAGACCAGCTGCCCCCGCTTCTGCCTCACCTTCATCACCGGGCCCTCCAGACATAGTTTACTTAATTTATAAAATAGAATTTTTCATTTTTTATTAATTTTTGGGCATGCCTATTTATTAGGTGATGCCACATCCTAGTCAGCCCTGGATCTTTGCTGCTTAAGTCATTTACATGTCTTTAGGCCAGAGCCCTATGCTAAAGAGATTTCTCTTGTGTAAACACAAAAGGAGCAGGGGGCAGGTATAGATGAGACAGTTTGATTCTATATTGTTCCTGGAATCTCATAATTTCTACTATGGCCCAAATACAATCTAGATTGGACATATTTCCTAATATCCCACATGGGCCCTCTGCTGGGACTGAATTAATACCAGGAGGAGTCCACCCTGGCTACCCTGGGACTACTCTTTGGGAATTTAGCTCTACAAAAGATCAAATGAAATGTCACACTGGTTTTTCTCACCTAAAACCAAACCTGTGAGGCTTCACAGTATTGAAAGGCTTTTGTTAAGAGCAGAGCACTTAGAAATTGTCCTGGAGCAGAGAAGGCCCATCAAAGGACCTTGTGGGGATGGAGAAATCAATCTAGAACTGAGGACTTGGTCTGAATTCTATGATGTGATTCTTCTCATGAAAATGCATCCTTAGATATTAAATCTCGGGTGTGATTCTTGATACCAGCTCCCTCTTTATCACGTTTTGCATAAGAGCTGGTCTGGGAAGAAGGGAATTCACTTGATCACTTGACATCCCGTTATTCATCGATTTGCTCGAGTGGGCACCAGTAACATTTCCATTTGACCCTATCACGTGCCAGTGTAGCCCAATGGCATCTGCTTGCTTCAGAAATATGAAGAGCCTCAAACCATTTGTTCAGGATCTTGATGAAGAAGTCTGACCATCTTGTAGGTGGGCGGCCACATGATCTTTTGACATCCCGTGGTATCCAGTTGGTAACGGCTCTAGTCCAGTGGTCATCTCCAAATTGCATAACATGTCCAGCCCATCTGATTTTTGATGCCTTGGCAAGTGAGACAGCATCTCTGACTCTGGAACGGAGGACGGAGGTCGAACTCTGGATTCCTTCTATCACTTGAGTGTGGCGTGATATTCCAAGCATAGCTCTTTTTGTTTTCTCTTTAGGAGACCTAATAGCATTCTCATCCTGCTTTCCTAGGGCCCAGGTCTCTGAGGCATATGTTAATGCAGGGAGAATGGTGGAGTCGAAGAGATGAGCCCAGAGTCTCATCTCTTTGCCCTTTTAGTTATTTCTTCTAATAAGTTATTCAAAGAAATAACTAAAAAGGACAAAGAACTTCAATGTTTTTGAAGGCATTCCATGCCGCTCTTTTCCTCCTGCACAGCTCAGGTTTTAGGTCGTTCATCATCATGTTGACTTCTCGACCTAGGTACACATAACTGCTGCATTCAGAGATGTTTGTTCCATTGAGAGTGAATGGGGCCTCTGGAACTAGTTCATTATTCATGAACATAGTTTTGTTGAGATTAAACTGTAGACCTATCTTTCCACATTCTCACATTCATTGATTTAAAGAAAGCCTTTGATTCTGTGGAGACTGAAGCAGTCATCGAAGCCCTAGCCAACCAGGGGCGTTCAAACCCAATACATCAAGATCCTTTGTGAGCTGTATTGAGGATTCACCACCAGGATCTCACCATTCTACAAGGAAGTGATCATTGATGTCAAAAGAAGGGTTTGGCAGGGTGATACCATTTCACCAAAACTGTTCAGTGCCACCCTCGAGAACATCATGCGACAATTAGAATGGGAAGGAATGGGAGTGAAGATCGAGGGTTGTCAACTACACCACCTCCGCTTTGCTGATGACATCATTGTAATAGCACCAAACATTAGTCAAGCAGCACAAATGCTGGCTGACTTTGACCTAGGAAGGGAATTAGCATCCCTTAAACTTGAGCCAGAGCTGTGGCCCACCTGGAATTTGCATCTAAAAGCTGGCTTTGGACTTTGGTGAGGGCTGCCCTGGCTGGGAGAAAAGTCTGAGCCTTTTGCTTGGTGGCTGGACAGACAAAGGAGCTTGCTTGGCCAAGACATACATGAGTGGATGACTTCCTGATCATCAGAGAACATGGTTAGGGGCTTCTGATCAACAGCTCTGGGTCGAGGGGAGCCTGCCAGCCAGTGTGGAATTACCAGAGTATGTTTAACTGTTGGGAAGAAGTAAAAAGCCTTTTGGATTTTTTGCTGGACTCATGATTTTGTTCATCAGTTGTTGGCCCTTGAGTGTGACCAGAGAACTCATACCCTAATATTGTTGGGGTCCCATGTGGCCCTGATGCTTAGGGATACTCAGGGCTTACTCCTGACTCTGCACAGGAATTTTTCATGGTGGAAATTCAGGGACCCTATGTGGTGCAGGGATCAAACCTGGACAGGGTGTGGCAGGCACTGTTCCGCTGTCACACTGGCCCCCAGGCAGTTTAGACTCTGAGGTTCCTGTTCACAGTAGGCTCAGCTTCTTGCTGTGTCCTGTGAGCCCACCTTCTCCTTTCTCGGCATTCTATGCTGTGCAGTTATACTTCACTGAGCAACTGCTCATACAGTCTCTGGCCACATTGGAGGTTCTTCTCTGGGGGATAATTAAACTATGAGAGCTAAGAAAATGAATGGGCTAGAACCAGAGCACAATGGGAAAGTGACCAGAGGGAAGAAACTAGCAAAGGGACTGACCTAGACTCTGGGCTTGTTTTGGGGGGAAGAGTTGAGGTATACAGGAATTGGCTTCCAGTGGATGGTTAGTTACACTTGTTTTTAGACAAGCCAACAGGGGGTTGAGTTCTGAATTTTTATTCTGGCCTCACTGGAAGCAAATAAATAGGAAGCAAATAAATAGGAAGATCAGAAAGTCACTTAAAGGGGCCAGAGAAATTGCACAATAGGTAGGGTCTTTGCCTGACATTCAGCTGACCTGGGTTTGATCCCTGGCACCCCATATCATCTGTGAGCCTTCCAGGAGTGATCCCTGAACACAGATTCAGGAGTAAACCCTGAGCACAGCTGAGTGTGGCTCAAAAAACCAAATAAAAAAAACAAAAATAATAAAATCACCTAGAGAGAACATCTTCAAGAACACATGAGTTAGTAGGGCAAGGTGTTAAACATAAGAACACCTTATAAAAAACCAAGGTGTTAAACATAGCTTGTTATTTGGCTCTAAAGACACAGAAAATTCTAAGAGGCCAGAATTCATTTTCTCAGATAAAGTTTTCTGAGGGAACTTTCTTTTTTTTTTTAAATTCTATTATACCACCATGAGATAGAAAAATTACAAAGCCTTTTGTGATTGGGCTTCAGTCATACAGTGTTCCAGCACCCATCCCTCCACCAGTGCACATTTTTCCACAACCGATGTCCCCAGATTCCCTCCCCCTCCCTAGCCTG
The DNA here is from genome assembly GCA_021461705.1 of Cryptotis parvus. Lineage (NCBI taxonomy): Eukaryota > Metazoa > Chordata > Mammalia > Eulipotyphla > Soricidae > Cryptotis > Cryptotis parvus. The sequence continues at coordinate 3,296 of JAJIBD010007452.1, read as the reverse complement.
CCTCTATGGCAGGCACTTCCCCTTCTTCTCTCTCTCTCCTCTCTCTTTCTCTCCCTCCCTTTCTTTCTCTCTTCCCTTCTCTTACACATTGTGACTTGCAATACATACATTTAGGGGTTATCATGGATATCTATCCCTTTGCCTTTGATCAATGTTCAGTTCTAGAGGGAAGGGTCTTGTGGAAGGACAGTAACTATGTCTAAGCCCAAGGCAGAGGCACAGGACAGTGTCACGTCCTGCCCTATAGGAAAGTATCAGTTCTCTTACTGATCCTGAGCGGCACAGGGAAGCCTCTATAATGCTTTCTGGTGACATCCTTGTCTGTAGCCAGGAGACGCTGAAATGCTCCAGGAGCTGACCACACCTAAAGGGGCTGATATCTGCACGGGGAGTGCTAGGAGAGGCCTCGTGGAAAACAACAGCTCGAGCTCTAGAATTGCCACAGCCTCCCTTACTGCTGTGGGAGAAAGGGTGTTGCCCTTCCTGGATGCTGAGCGATCTAGGGAATCTCTTTCCTCTCCAAACCCTCCTCCAAACTTCCTTGCTGGGAAGTTTGTGACCTTGATGATTAGCTTCCTTGAAGAATTTTTACACAGCGAAATCTTTTGCTTTATGGAAAAATCTGGGAGTTATTTACAAATTTGGTTTTTTGAATGGGGCGAGGGGAAAGTTCAATCCCCCTTTCTGTGTCAAAGGTATTAAAATGAAAAGACCATCCCAGACGCAGAGAGAGTCCACGTGAGTTGAAAGCATGAGAATTTATTTCAAGCAATTCAGCCCTAATATTCTCCCTCCAGTGCTGGCCAAGCCTCAGATTCTGCCTCGGACACAACTTCTGGGTAGTGTTCGTGAACATTAGCACCTCTACAGTTTAGTCTTTGATGAAAGATTCTGAACAAGACTTATCAGAAATCAGCGACGACCACAGTTCCCCCACCATCACTTCCTGTTCTAAAGGTTTTTCTTCCAGGGAGCCTGCACTGCAGGAAGAAATTGCAGGTATGGGAGGAAAAGCAGTGCTATGCACCCTCTTCTGACCCGATCGTGTATTGCAAGACAACCCAGAGGCTAGGGGTCAAGCAGTGCCTAAAGTAGCCTGTGGGTCTCCATGGAACTACCTCAGCTAGAGGGACAGGATCACAGCCACTGTTCATTAGTAAGGGATTCTGACTGCCGGTGCCGGAGGTAAGCAGTAAGCATTCATGGTTTTATTTACATCTTAAGTTTCCAAATCTTAAGCAACTCTGAAAGATTTTGTAGGAGACTTAGAGTTCTCTAATTGCTAAGTGCTACATTTTAAAACTAAACATCTAACTCTTTAGCAACAAGTCATTTACCTCTGTTGTGCTTTTTAGGCCTATTGAATATTCTCCTGATTTGGGCTTTCACTTGATCACTGTTCTAACCTTCTTAACCCTCCCTTGTTAATTCACGTCATCAGTAAGACAAACCCTAGTTTCAGTTCCAAACTAGAATCAACCCACCTGGCTTCTTGCTCCTGGTTGCTAATGCTGCAGCAGGTCTTTCTTTGGCCCGTATGGTACCTCTCCTGTGAATCTAATTATGTTTCCATGTGCCTTCCTCCTAGCAATCAAAATTCCCAGAAAGAAAATTATGAATGCAGTGAGTAAGGGACAGGGGTGGGGGTGTTTCATGAAAAGAGTATCTGACTGAGAATATTGAGAAGCTATGGGTGTGCTTTCGGGTGACTTTCAAATCTTAATCAGTCAGAAGTGTTCTGAGGTTAGTGGGCGAGGAGGGAAGTTGGAAAGTCTTGTTGATGGGTGAAAAGCTGAGCTGAAGCAGAAGGACTTGACAGCCCTGTAGAAAATTAGCAGTGATTTCCAACTCATGCCTTTTCTCTCAACTGCAGTGTACAGGCAGACCAGAAAGCTAGAATTGGAGCTATTCCCAGCGATTGGGGATTGCCCCATGTCTTTGGCTGAAAACCTGGGATCATATTTCAGCACATCAGGAGTACCTGGTGGTGAATGACCAGGTTTGCTCTGCAGGAATGGCTCAGGTACAACCTGTTTCTGCTCTCAATAGTCACTTTGGAGACAGGAGAATGGTTGGCCTCTGCCTGAACTGGAGATGTTCCCCGTAGCTCTTTTAGCTTCCTAAAGTAAATATTAATGTTAATGCGAAATTGGATTTTCCTATGCTGGTGGATTTTGAGAACTGTATAAAAGGTCTGCACACAAAACTTGGAACATTGCTGGGACCAGAGCAGGTAGGGTGTTCACCTACCACTCGGCTGACCCAGGTTTGATCCCGGCATTCCATATGGTCTCCTGAGCCCAACAGAGGTAATTCCTGAGTGCAGAGCCAGGAGTAATCCCTGAGTGTCGCCAGGTGTGACCCAAAAAAGCAAAAAAAAAAAAAAAAGGCAGACAGAGAGAGAGAGAGAGAGAGAGAGAGAGAGAGAGAGAGAGAGAGAGAGAGAGAGAGAGAGAGAGATGTGTATTTAAGGGAGAACACGGGCCTGAAGCCCTGAGTAGATTTCAGGAGGATATAGACATATTTTTCCTGGAGTTCTCTAATACATAGAAATTGATCTGGGCATTGTCACAGGAAAAGCTTTTGCATTGCTAATGAGCTTTCTAATCTCATTCCTTGCATTGTGGATATTCCTTTTATAATTGCATCATAACCTCTGGATCTTCTGTAGCTTCTCCTTTACTGACAGGACCACCCTTCTCTGGAAGATGCCTCAATTTCTCCATCTCCATAGAGTTCAGGATAAGCATGTCAAATCAGGAATGGGCTATCTCTTAAATTCTATTATTTTCCCAAAATGTATTACCAGGGCCCTCATACCCATTTGCCTGCAATAATTTTATGCCCAGTCCTGAGCTAAGTGAAGTGTATCTTGGCTGATTCTCACGAGTTGATGAAAAAGATGATAAGCCCCTCATTTTCAAAAGAGGAAGCAAAGACTCTCAGAATTACATAACTTGCCAATATTATTGGGCTTCTAAATGGAACAAAGTCTGTATCTGTCTTAGTCATACATCAGGAGCTAAGGTGGAGAGCACCAGGTCACAGGTAGCCAATCAACCCATGGAACAGGTAGCCAATCAGAATGTAGAAGGGGATTCCTGGTGTGTGGGATTTGGCAGTAGATAAAAGGGACCCCCTCTGTCTCTGTCTCTGTCTCTGACTCTCCTCTCTCTCTCTCTCTCTCTCTCTCTCTCTCTCTCTCTCTCTCTCTCTCTCTCTCTCCAACCTGCTTTCTTGCTGGCTTCTTCTCTCTCCTTCCCTGGATCAGGTAGGGCGGCATGCCCAGACACTGG
>JAJIBD010007451.1:0-48037 GCA_021461705.1 Cryptotis parvus | reverse complement strand
AGCACTTGTTGTTCTTGTTCTTTTGAATATGTGCCAGTCTCTGTGGTGTAAAGTGGTATCTCATTGTTGTTTTGATTTGCATCTCTCTGATGATTAGTGATGATGAGCATTTTTTCATGTTTTTTTTGCCATTCGAATTTCTTCCTTGCTGAAGTTTCTGTTCATTTCTTCTCCCCATTTTTTGATGGGGTTGTTTGTGTTCTTCTTGTAAAGTTCTACCAGTGCCTGATATATCCTGGATATTAACCCCTTATCAGATGGGTATTGGGTGAATATTCTTTCCCATTCTGTGGACTGCTTTTTGCATCTTAGTCACTGTTTCTTTTTGAGGTGCAGAAGCTTTTTTAGTTTCATGTAGTCCCATATGTTTATCTTTTCTTCTAGTTGCTTTGTTAGTGATGTTTCACCTTTGAAGATGCCTTTAGCTTCAATGTCATGGAGGGTTTTTCCTATATTTTCTTCAATGTACTTTATGGATTCAAGTCTGATATTGAGATCTTTAATCCACTTTGATCTGATTTTTGTGCATGGTGTTAGACACAGGTCCAAATTCATTCTTTTACATGTCGCTGCCCAGTTTTCCCAACACCACTTATTGAAGAGGCTTTCCCTTACTCCATTTTAGACTCGTTGCACCTTTATCAAAGATTAAATGATCATGTGTTTGAGGTTGGGTGTCAGGATACTCAATTCTATTCCATAGGTCCACGGGTCTGTTTTTATTCCAATACCATGCTGTTTTAATTACTACTGCCTTGTAGTACAGTTTGAAGTTGGGTAAGGTGATGCCTCCCATCTTCTTTTTTCCCGAGGATTGCTTTAGCTATCCTTGGGGGTTTATCGTTCCATACAAATTTCAGGATTGTTTGATCAATTTCTTTGAAGAATGTCATGGGTATCCTTATAGGGATTGCATTGAATCTGTACAGAGCTCTAGGGAGTATTACCATTTTGACAATGTTGATTCTCCCCATCCATGAGCAGGGAATATGTTTCCATTTCCTTGTGTCCTCTTTTATCTCTTGGAGCAGTGTCTTGTAGTTTTTTTTATACAGGTCCTTTACACACTTGGGTAAGTTGATTCCTAGGTATTTGATTTTCTGTGGCACAATTGTGAATGGAATTGTTTCCTTAATATCCCTTTCTTCTCTTTCATTATTTGTATATAGGAAAGCCACCGACTTTTGGGTGTTGATTTTGTACCCTGCCACTCTACTATATGTGTCTATTGTTTCTAGGAGTTTTTTTGGTAGAGAGTTTAGGGTTCTCTAGGTATAATATCATGTCATCTGCAAATAATGATAGCTTGACTTCTTCCTTGCCTATCTGGATGCCCTTGATGTCCTTTTCTTCTCTGATTGCTATGGCAAGTACTTCGGTGCTATATTGAATAAAACAGGTGAGAGTGGGCAACTGGGCAATCTTGTCTTGTCCCTGATCTCAGGGGGAAGGCTTTCAACTTTTCCCCATTGAGAATGATGCTTGCTGTGGGCTTTTTGGTAGATGGCTGTAACTATTTTGAGGAAAGTCCCTTCAATTCCCATTTTCTGGAGGGTTTTAATCACGAACGGGTGCTGGATCTTGTCAAATGCTTTCTCTGCGTCTATTGATAGGATGATATGGTTTTTATTTTTTCTCTTATTGATATGATGTATTATGTTGATTGACTTGCGAATGTTGAACCATCCTTGCATACTCGGGATGAATCCTACTTGGTCATGATGTATAATCTTCTTGATGAGTCTTTGGATTCTGTTGGCTAGTATTTTGTTGAAGATCTTAGCATCCGTGTTCATCAGGGATATTGGTCTGTAGTTTTCTTTCTTTGTGTTGTCTTTCCCTGCTTTGGGCATCAGGGGGTGATATGTGCCCCTCGTAGAAGCTGTTTGGGAGTGTTTCTGTTTCTTCTATTTCCTGGAAGAGCTTGAACAGGACTGGAAGTAGGTCCTCCTTAAAGGTTTGGTAGAGTTCACTAGGGAATCCGTCTGGACCTGGGCTTTTGTGTTTGGGAAGACTTTTAATTACTGTTTCTATTTCCTCAATGGTGATAGGCTTATTCAGGTGTTGGAGGTCTTCTTGTTTCAGCCGTGGGAGGTTATAGGACTTCAGGAATTGATCCATTTCTTCTAGATTCTCATGTTTCATGGCATACAGGCTCTCAAAGTAATCTCTGATGATCTTTTGGATTTCTGTGGTTTCTGTTGTGATGTCACCGTTTTTTATTTCTGATTCTGTTTATTTGGGTTCTCTCTTTCCCCTGTCCTTACAAGTCTTTCCAATGGTTTGTCAATCTTGTTTATTTCTTCAAAAAAACAGCTCTTGGTTTCATTAATCTTTTGGATTGTTCTTTTGGTTACCAACTCATTGATTTCCTCTCTAAGTTTTATTATTTCCTTTTTTTCTGCCTGGGTTGGGCTCCTTTTGTTGGTATTTTTCTAATGTCTTCAGCTGTGTAGTCAGGTTATTTATGTGGGCCCTTTCTTTGTTTCCTGATGAATGCTTGCAGAGCTATAAACTTCCCTCTTAACAGGCTTTTGCCGTGTCCCACAAGTTCTTATAGTTGGTGTCTTCATTTTCATTTGTTTCCAGAAATCTTTGGATTTCCTGTTTGATTTCTTCTATGACCCATTTGTTGTTCAGGAGTGAGCTGTTCAGTTTCCAGGTGTTTGGTTTGACTCCCTGTTTCTGTGTATGGTTAACTTCCATTTTCGGTGCATCATGGTCTGAAAAGATAGCTGACACAATTTCTATCTTTTTTATTTTATTGAGGTATGCTTTGTGGTTCAGCATGTGGTCTATCTTGGAGAATGTTCCATGTGCACTAGAGAAAGATGTGTATTCAGCTTTTTGGCATGAAAAGCCCTGCATATATCTACTAGCTCTCTTTCTTCCATTTCTTCCTTCAGGGCCAATATTTCCTTGGTGAGTTTCAGTCTTGTTGATCTATCCATCGTTGATAGAGCAGTGTTGAAGTCTCCAACTATTATTGTGCTACTGTTAATGTCTTCTTTGAGGTCTCTTAGCAGTTGTTTTAGCATGATGGTTTTGATAGTTACTTATTCATCAGGATTTTTATTCCTGCCCCTCTGGGACCCCAATGATCCTTATGTTGTTCCTTTTTGACTTCTTCCTGATTATCTCTTGTTTTCGGTTCATTAATTGTGAGTCTTTTTTTTCCCATCTTCTGCTGTTGTCTAGACAGTCTCTGCACCTCATCTTCTAGATCACTAATTCTTTTCTCAGCAGGTGCTACCCTGTTATGGAAACCTTCCAGTGAGTTTTTCATTTTACCTACCACATTTTTATTTATTGATTTTTAATTTTTAATTAATTTTTTTATTATACCACTGTGAGATATACAATTACAGTGATGTTCATAATTGGCTCTCATTCATACAGTGTTCCACGATCCATCCCCTCCACCAATGCCCAATTCCCACCACCAATGTCCCCACATTCCCTCCCACCCACTCCCAGCCTGCCTCTATAGCATATGCTTTTTCTTTCCCTCTTTTTCTCTCTATCTGTATCTCTCTCTGTGTGTCTCTCTCTCTCTTCTTTTTCACATTGTGGCTTTCCATACAGACATTTAGGGATTATAATGTAAGTCTCTTTGTGTATATTCACGCGGAGTTCTAGTCTGACATTATCATTTCCCACAATTTTTTAGAACACTGGTATATATTTATACCCCATTAATGAATGCAGTCATTCTATAAATGTCCTTTTCCTTCTGACTAGTTTCACTCAGCATGCAGTCTCCATGTCCATCTATTGTAACACCTCCCTCATTTTTAATATCTGTCATTCTGCTTGTATTTTCATTTGGAATTTACTCATTTCTGCTCTCATGTCCTTTTGTATTTTATTGACTTTGGAGCTCCATTGCTTCTTTGAGCTCCTTATGCATTCTTAACAGTTCCTTCTGAAGTTCATTTTCAGAGAGGTTATCGCCGAAACAAGAGATAATCAGGAAGAAGTCAAAAGGAACAACATAAGGATCATTGGGGTCCCAGAGGGGCAGGAAGAAAATGCTGATGAATAAGTAACTGCTTAGTGCATTGGGCTAGTGACTTCACTCACGGAGTTGGTGGAGTTCTGCATTGTTTTACCCTTACTACCTTTGAAGGTTGCAAATTTTATGTTCTTATATGGGTAGGATGTACACTGAAGGGGTGTTTAGGCTGTTTGCAGAGCTTTCGTGAGGTCTAAGGAGTGTTGAAAACTATGTTTCCTAGTACCTTTATGTAGAATATTTGTTAACTAAGTAAGTGCTTTGCGGTTTTGAAATTTGGGGTGTTAGGACCTGTGATAATCGATGTGATAATCAGACACCCACCTGAGTTGGGGGTGAAGGGGAGTTGGAGGGCCACATGATGGGGGTAGGGGTCCTGATGATAGTGTGCTGCTCCAGGCGTTTGGTTGCTCTCTCTGAACTTTCCCAGTCCTCTGGCCTCATTGTCCACTTTTAAATTTATTTACTTTTATATTTTGGTCACACCGGTAGTACTCAAGGCCCCTGGCTCTGTGCCTGAGGAGAACTCCTGGCAGGCTCAGAAACCGTATAGGACGCTGGGTATCAAACCTGGTTTGGCCATGTGCAAGGCAATTGCCTTACCAGCTTTACTATGATTCTGATCCCACTTTCTAAAAAAAGAATTTGCATCCCATTTCCTACTGTGTGCTAGAAGGACTCAGACAGGGTTCTGTCAGACATTGTTTCTGAGCTGTGCAGCATTGCCCATACCTTTGCTAAACAGAGCAAATGATTTTCCATCTATACTACTGCACTGTAATTTTTTTATTAAATACATGCCCTTGTAGTTTTCTTCCAGTTTGTTTTAATATATAAAGATGAGACATCAGTTTTACAACCTAAAATATTTGCTTATTAAAACTAGATTAATGCTTTCATAAAATATTCAAAAAATGAGACCAACATTACATTTATTGAACTGTATGTCAGTCATGCCAGGTCTCAGTGAGTAGAATTCCCAGCATGACCTCATTCAGCTGTGAAGACACAGCAGTCCTTGTTGAGATGTACACATTCGTCTATTCGTCTGCCATGGTCCACCCTTCACCTCCTGATGGTTTCCTTCTACTCTGCATGTGCTTGTCCAATTGTCTGCTTTTTTAGAGCAGACATTTACCTTCCTCACCTACCAGCCACTGGACAAGGACTAGGGTCCTGCAGATGATTGATTTGACTTATTCTTCTAGGAGGGTTTCCTGGTGTTCCTCTTCCATCATCATCTGGAGTCAGATGAGTTTCCAGGCCTCTTCTCTCTTTTCACATCTTGCTAAAACAGTCTTGTAAACCAAAGCCACAAACTCAGCTATTCCCCAGAAGAAATAAATCTGTTATCGATAAGTTCCTGGGAACTGACTCTGGCTGTCCAGTACTTGTCCATTTAAGATGTAAGCCATCTTGTCTCTGTTCTCCCTCAAAGCAACTTGCACTGTAAATTTTAACTTAACATCACAGTGTGTTCATTGTATCAAAGTGATTTGTATCATATATTTTCCTTATATGATCACTCTCATATATAGTCTCTATATCTTATATGTATACATATATGTATTTTTTGTGTACATAACTACATATATGTGACTCTTCAAAGTCTCACAGCAACTTCCAAGTTGTAAAGTTTCAAAAAGTAATTATAGAGGAATACATACTCCTTTGAAAAATAGTCCTCAGATAATTTCAATTCTAAAAGATTGATGGCCTTATTTTAAGCTGTAACATTCTCTACTATTATTTCCCTATTTACATATTTTTATCCTTATTCCTTCTTCCTTTTAAAGATAATATTCATCAACATTTAATATGTATGTTACCTCATTTGTAGTTGGCAGTATTTTATGTCACCAGTTTTGCTATCAGCATTGACATGTTCAACTAATACTCCATATTTTAATTTTTATTGTTTCTTCCTCCACAGCAATGTAAGCTACTTGAGGATAGAGATTTTCTTTCCCTTACTGCAGTACATTTAGTATAAAGTAAACTGTAGGATGGGAAGTTATCCTGATTTGTAAAACAAAGATCGATTAAACAGAGAGTCAGAAAACTGATCACATGCTTTTCTTTTATTTTTTTGAAAAAAAATTAATTTTTTATGGAATAACTGTAAAATACAAAGTTACAAAAGTTATTCATGATTTGATTTTAGTCATACATTGTTCCCACATCAGTGCACACTGTTCCCTTCACCAGTGCACACTGTTCCCTTCACCAGTGCACACTGTTCCCTTCACCAGTGCACACTGTTCCTTCACCAGTGCACCTTGCCTGCCACCAGTATCCCCAGTTTTCCTCCTGGCCACCCCATTTGCCCTGCTCACACAGGCTATTGTTGGCAGACATTTTTTCTTCTTTCTTCCTCTACCCCCACCCTTAATTTTCTTTTAGGAGTATGGTTTGCAAACTGTTACTGAAAGAGTATCATGCATATCACTTTACCTCATCTCAGCGTTCGGTTTGTGTTCAGAGTGATCATTTCCAACTGTCATTGTCGTAGAGGTCTTCTCTGACCCAACTGCACTCCCCCCTCCCTCTTGGTGACAAGCTTCCTACCATGGACCAGTCCTCCTGGCCCTTGTTTCTAGTGTCTTTGGGTATTATTCACATACTATGTGTTTTTTTTTAAATATCCCGCAAATAAATGCAATAATTCTCTGTCCCTGTCCCTCTGACTCATTTTACTCAGCATGATACTCTCCATGTCTATCCATATATAAGAAAATTTCATGATTTCATCTTTCCTAACAGCTGTGTAGTGTTATGTTGTGTAGATGTACCATAGTTGCTTTATTCACTCATCTGTTTTCAGGCACTTGGGTTGTTTCCAACCTGGATATTGTGAAACAACCCGACTGAATAAAGGCATCCAGGTGGCTTGTCTGCATTGTGTTTTTTTGGACCATTAGGTTATATTCCCAGAAGCAGTATTGTTGAGTTATATGGAAGCTCAGTTTCTAGGTTTTGGAGCTTTTTGAGGAATGCCCATATTGTTTTCCAGAAATACTGGACCAGTTGGCATTCCTACCAGCAGTGGATGAGAGTCACTTTCTTCCTGCTTCTGCGCCAGCACTGGTTGTTCTTTTTGATGCGTGTCAGTCTCTGTGGAGCAAGATGATATCTGTTGTTTTGATTTGCAGCTCCCTGCTATTTAGTGATAGAGAGCACTTTTTCATGTTGAGCACATGCTTTTCATGTGAGAGGTCTGGGCTTGATCCCTAGCTCAGTGTGATTCCTGAGCACAAAGCTGGTAGTAGTCTGCAGGAGCAACTGGGCTTGGCACAAAACAAACAAACAAAAAAATAGAAAAGAAAGGCAGGAATTAACAAGGCAGAGGAGAGTGCTATTAGTGAGGAAGAATAAAGTAGCAGAAAGGGGGAAAAAGTAAATATGAGGAAGACTGGCTTCTGAAATATGTTCATAGATGTTTAGATGGAATTCAGGTGACTCTGACCTGCTTCCTGAAAATCAGTTTCCCCTCAGGATGTCTCTCATTTTTGTTGTTGTTGTTGTTTGTTTCTAATATTTTTAGCACCTTAACTTTAGTACTCAAAGAAGAGTTAGTTATTCCTATTCCTTCTGTTCAATCCACCTTACTTAATTTGGAGAAATCTGATTCTCAAGGTCCTGTTCCTGAAAGAACAGGGCGGCCATATGGCCATACTTTCTAGAGCATGAAGTTTAGTTTATTAGGCAATTTCTTTTGAGATATTGATAAGAACCACTAATGAATATTTCTTTGTTACTGCTCTGGAAATATGAAATTATTAAAATGCAGTGGTATAAGTGGTGTGCGCCTGAATTCAGAAACTGGATAGATGTATGTATGTATGGATGGATGGATAGATACGTCACTATGACAATGACAGTTGGAAATTATGTATATATAATTTTTACCCTGGGATCTATATTACCATAAGAGGTAGGTAGTTATTTGCTTTATGATGCTAAGATGATTAATGCAAATGATGTATTTTATGGATACTTTACAGTTTGTTATTGTTGGTTGTGGGAGACCACAGCTAATGACGATGGATGGTGTAGGGTTCCAGAGATGGAGCCAAGAACTTGAGCATGAAAGACATGTTCTGTTCCACTGGGGTCACATCTTAGCCCTCAGTCCTATATTATCTTGGGTTCTGTTGGTAAAGGAGCATGAAGGTGAAAAATTAATTATAGTATTTATAACATTAAGAAAAAGTCAAACACTTTTAGGACTGTGGGTCAGATTGTGTTTTATGTGTATCTTGTTTTCTCTTAAATAAATATCTGTGAGGTTGAATTCCAGTTGGATCTAAAAATGAATATTTTTTGTTTGGAATTGGAGGCAAAGCATCATTATGTAATAGTCCTTCCAAATGTTCAGTAAACAGACCCATATATAATCAAATTATACAAGAGTTCAACCCTTAGGTTGAACTCTACAAGCTTACAATAAGAAATAAAGAACATGGATGGTTAAAGCCTGAAATCACAGCCAGTAACTATTATTATAAAGGGTGGGAAGCAATTTTCAGTTCCTTCATGAGGTCACTTGGTTGTGAAATTTCACTGTTTAGGACAGATATATTAATAAAACCAAACATATGGCATGGTCTGATCAAGCTAGTCCTGAAGCTACATTGGACCTTTCAGAGGTCAGTGACTGTTCTTATACTTTATTGTGAAACATTCTCTCATAAAGAGAATATTCAATAAAGATATTTAACTCTACTGGAGAAAACCAGGCTAAGCGTAGTCCTATAAATCTCTCCCTTTTTTCTAGAAGTGGATTATTAAATTTTTTAAGACAAGCAAAAGATTGAAGATTTCTTTCACTTACTATTTGATCCTCTAACTGCAGAAGATATGACACAAAGCAACCCCTTCTTCATCAGTGTGCATACACACAACAACATGCATTCCACATTTTTCTCATTCTACACAAGAAAGTATAATCTATGGAATGTGACTGGTTATTTTCGAATATGAAATGTAATTAAAAGAAATAACCCATTTTTAATAGCCTGTTATTTTTGAAGCAATTCTGTTGTACAACTTTTCAGATCTCGAATGATTCAGCTCTGAAATTTTTATTGTACTTTATATATGATCTCTCTATTATCTTATTCCAGTAGCAATTAAAAAACAGCTTCCATCATTCTTTGATCAGTCTCTTTTTCCTATTTTATAGTGTAGGGTGGGTAAGAGAAGTAGGGATTCAAACATGACAACTGTAAGAAATACAGTGTTTCACGAGGAAAGGGGTGCAGCATAGAGACGGTGGGTACAGAGTATTGGGGAGAGGAAATACGAGAAAGTCAAACCCAAATTCTTTTCAAATGAGCAAGTTAGTCTTCTCTCATTTAGGGGTAACATTTGCCAATATATCTACTCTTGTTTGCTTTCTACCAGAATGTTTGAAATTTTCAGAAAAAAAGGGAAGTCATGAGGGATAAATGATAGAGTATAAACTGAATTAAAATTTAGATCTGGAAAATCCTCATGTATTTAATCAGGCTGTATTTACTGTGGTAGAGAAATTGCTTATACTTTGGATCAAAAATGATAAGAATATAATTGTAATTAAATGATGATGTTGTATGATAGATAATGAATTCTGCAATAAACTTCTCATTGTTGTTAACAAATTTGTAACTGGTATCTCTTTCTGCACAGCTATTTTTGTAGTGCTGTGTTTCTATGTACAGCTATTATAAGTTTCTATGTACAGCTATTATAAGAAGAAAAATATGTCCTTCATTTTATTTGTATGTGAAGGCATTTGCACATAAATGTGTGCACATCTTCATATCCATATACAGGTATATCTGCAGGAATCTGAGCACATACCTACATGTATATGTACACTAATATACAAATACACTTTTATAAATAAAACTTCATGGATTTTGTTTTTGGAAGGGGGTTCAGGCCATACCCACTAGTGCTTAGGGGCTCTGATTCTGTGATCAGGGGACACCCTGGCAGTGCTCAGCAACCATATGTGGTGCCAGAGATGTAACTTGCTTTGACCAGGTTCAAAGACAAGAACTTGAACCCATTATCTCTCTGTCTTTTTTATAAAATTTATAAACTGATAGATCAGTCACCTCAGCTAGCACAGACAGAGAGACAGAGACAAGTAAAAGGGAAGGGATAGGAGAATTTTATTGGGGTGAGCTTCCTGGCAGACCCTACCAGCCTCTGGTGAGGCTGGGGTAGAGTCGCGCCCTGGGAGATAATGAGTGGGATTCTTAAATTGTTGTGGGCGGGAAAGGGGAACCAGGATGAGTGGAATTGGGGTGCTTGGTCTGGCTCCTGTTACCTGTATGGGGTCTATGTGGTCTGGGAGCTTCCTTGCACCAGGTGGGCCATGAGTCCCATTCTTCCATGCCGAGGGCAAGGTGATCTCTGATTCCAGAATGTTGCTATCTCATCAGCCAATCACTATTTGGTCCCGGTTGCCGTTTGTCTGCTCAAACCTTACAGTAACTGTTTTCAACTGCTGAGGGGTCTTTTAGACCCTGAACAGACTCCATGGAAACGAGGAGATAAGACCCTATTCCTTGGATGTCTTTTGTTCTAGTAAAAGAAAACAAACAGCAAAATGGACCTGTTAAGGAGTACAGTAACTTCAGAGTGACAGTGCAAGTAATGCTGTTGCTTGGCTTGGTGATAAGGTGCTCTGTGAGCAATGTTATCAGAACAGACCATATGGGAGGGGTGAGATTTGAACTTAAAGGTGCCCGTAGGCAGACACAGCAGTGTCAAGTCAGAAACTAACAGCATGTTTGAGAGATTGGAATATGGATAAGGAGCTAGATCACGGTGAGCCAAGAGCTATTAAGTACCTCTGAAAAGGTAGAAATTTCATTTGTGAGGAGCTTCTTTTCCAACAACACTTGGATGTGCTGTAGAGATAGTACAGCAGGAAAGACCCTTGACTTGCATGGGGTCAATACTTAGCACCACATATGACCTCCTAAGCCCCACCTGGAGTAAGCTCTGGGAGCTGTTGGGTGTGAAATGAAGCCTCTACCCCCCAACAGAATATTATGCTCTAAGCCAATGTTTCTCAGAGTGGGCCGTGCACACCCTTCTGGGAGTTACAGGTTACAGTAATTGTTTCATAACTTGACAATAGATTTCCCAAGTGGCAGTTTTTATTAAACTCAACACAATGAAGTGGGGGGACCGATGCAAGCTATGCAGGGATTGTTATTGGGCTGTGGCTTTCATTTGTTTGCTCCGAGAACGTAGATTTCCAGGGGAGCACTGATGTGAGGGCAGTAGTCCAGATAAACTTCAGAGCTCAAACAGAGGGTACTGATTTCCACCCTCACGTTCTATATTTTTTACTTTCTTCCACTGACATAATAATCTTATTCAGCTATTATATATTTTAATGTTTCCTCAAAGATCTCCTGGAGATCTCATTAATCACTGGCTGGTACTGCTATTCTGCTTGTAGCTTTGTTAGTGTTTGGATATTTAATGTGGAAAACTTATTCATTTTTATTTCAGAAACTTTTCTGATTATTGAAGAGGCCTTTTCTATGGACACAGAAAATGATTTTGTCACTCTTTTTTCAAATTTTAATTGACTGTCCCTGATCCTGTATTTTAATTTGGGAAAAGTACATTTTGCAGTTCTATGCATTTCCATATTTTTGAGGTTTCTAAAAACATTCTAAGTATTCTTTTTTATGTCTCTTGTGAAAATGTAGTGCTTTTATTTTTTATAGGTCCTGCACATTCTGTGTAGAATACTTCAGGATTTCTGAGGAAGTTTATTTTCGTTGTTACTGAGGAACTTTCTTTTCTTTCTTTCTTTCTTTTCTTTCTTTCTTTCTTTCTTTCTTTCTTTCTTTCTTTCTTTCTTTCTTTCTTTCTTTCTTTCTTTCTTTCTTTCTTTCTTTCTTTCTTTCTTTCTTTCTTTCTTTCTTTCTTTCTTTCTTTCTCTCTTTCTTTCTTTCTTTCTTTCTTTCTTTCTTTCTTTCTTTCTCTTTCTTTCTTTCTTTCTTTCTTTCTTTCTTTCTTTCTTTCTTTCTTTCTTTCTTTCTTTCTCTCTCTCTCTCTCTCTTTCTTTCTTTCTTTCTTTCTTTCTTTCTCTCTCTTTCTCTCTTTCTCTCTTTCTCTCTTTCTCTCTTTCTCTCTTTCTCTCTTTCTCTCTCTCTCTCTTTCTTTCTTTCTTTCTTTCTTTCTTTCTTTCTTTCTTTCTTTCTTTCTTTCTTTCTTTCTTTCTTTCTTTCTTTCTTTCTTTCTTTCTTTCTTTCTTTCTTTCTTTCTCTCTCTCTCTCTCTCTCTTTCTTTCTTTCTTTCTTTCTTTCTTTCTTTCTTTCTTTCTTTCGGGCACTATACCTATTAGTGCTGCGAGTCTGGAGGTCTTTCAAGGTGATGCTTGGAGAAGAGTGATCTGATCATTTGATGGTCAGGGTCATGTTATATCCAGCATTGCTGAGATATGTGGGGCAGCTTGCGGTGCTAGAGGTGCATGAGGTACATGAGAACGCTAAGCCCTTACACACAGGCCCTTACACACACAGGGCCTGTGCACCTCAGACCTTCCATCGTATTTTATAATTAATTACTGATATCATTCTTATTATTGCTAGAGGTTTTTGTTGTTTCTCTTAGGTTTCTAATTTGACAGTAATAATAACTGGTGAATCATAAGACTATTTTTTCCCTTTCTAAAATTGTACTTTGCACACCCTAATATTATATCTAGACGTTTCTGAGCTGTGTTGTTTGGTGCCAACATTTTTTGTCTTTGGTATTTTTTTTTGTCTTTGGTATTTTTAGTAATAAGACTATCCTGCATTTATTGTTAAGGATGCTAATTATTGATTTTTGAGAGCTAACCTCTATATCCCCTAACCTTATTTATTTATTTTTAAAATAATGACTATTAGGTTTTATTGGTTGCCTTTCTAGATTATTCAGGAAATATCTGTATTTTTATATTTGATCTATGGTGATTATTGTGTTAATATCTCCTGTCATTTAAAATTTATCTTGATATCAGGGATAAATTCTACAGAGGTTATTTTAATATCCTTGCCTTGCATCTTATCTACCCTGGTTCAAATTCCTGTCACCGCATACATCCTATGTGCACTGCTAGAGTCATTTTAAGCATGAGGTCAGGAATAGCCCCTGAGCCACTCTAGGTATGATCAAAAATAATCTTCTCTGTCACGTTGAATAATTCATTGATCTGGCACACATATTACTGACTTTTTTAGACTATGACTATAAAATGTCATACACCTCCTATTTTTGGTCTAAATTAGTAAGCACAAGTTCTCACTGGCCTTCGTGCCATATAGAATCTTCAAGTGTTTTCCTTAGCTGTTTCTGAAATTTGTTCTCGAGTCTTTTTCTTGCCATGCTATTCTTGCCTCAAATAGATCCACAAAAGTAACCCTCGTGGCAGCTGCTTTATAGGCACAGTTACCCTCCACCAGTGAGAGCTGCCAGGAGTGGTCTCTGCAGGAGCCTACAAGCCCAGACTCAAACAGCCAGTCTTTTCCAGGGTGGTGCCTCCTGGGAGAGAGGCGGGGATGCTCACTGTTCCAAGATAGCTGCTGAAAGTCTTTTCTCTTTTCACCCTACTTTCTTCTGAGTGAGCAGCAGCGTGGATATGCACTCCCAGAAATTAAATTTCCCATGCCGAATGCCTACAGCTTAAATATTTTCCTCATCACAGTTGACCTCCTGCATAAGAGGAAGAATAAATCAGAATTGCACAGCCTTCTGCTTTGGTTCTGATGTCTGGTTTTCTCTGATTCAGTGCTTAGGCAAGGACTAGCAGTAGTTTTCAGGAATGGCGCAGGTGAGTAAACAAAGAACATGTAGTGACACAACTTTGCAATTAACACCTTGTAGTAAGTGCAATTGCTTTTCCCTACTGGTTCAAGATTTCCCCACTTCAGAGAGCTCTAAGACTTGACTTGGGGGCTGCTATCCAAATGAGAAGTTGCCCAATGCAAATTACCATTTAATTTGAAAATGCTGCAGCTGATTTTGAGGCAATTCTCTGCTTAAAATATTAAGATCCAATCTTTCAGTTGCCCCATTGTCAACTCTAAAATAGATTCAGTATTATATTATTTAGAATTTTGTATTATAAGTGAGATCTAATGCTGGAGATCAGAGGTGACTACAAAAGTATGCCACCCGCACGACAGAGCCTGGCAAGCTACCCGTGTCGTATTTGATATGCCAAATACCAGTAACAATTATAGACTTCATTCCCATGACCTGATGGAATGGTTTGAGGCTCTTTATGTTTCTTGAGCAAGCAGATGCCCTTGGTCTCTACTAGCCTGAGGCAGGACATATGGAGATATTACTGGTGCCCGCTTGAGCAAATCGATGATCAACGGGAAGACAGTGATAGTGATACAGTGATAAAATACATTTTTCACTTATTAAAAATTCCATGGAGTATTATCTCACATAGTATAAAATTATAGAGGTTAATTATAATTAATTAGTATCTCTACATATATGTGTATATTTAAAAATACTGGGGCTGGAGCCATAGCACAGCGGTAGGGCATTTGCCTTGCATGCAGCCGACCTCGGTTCAATCCCTGGCATCCTTTATGGTCCCCAAGCACCACCAGGAGTAACTCCTGAGCAAAAAGCCAGGGTAACCCCTGAGCATTGCTGGGTGTGACCCAAAAAGCAATAAAAAAAAATCCTTGTCTTTACCTTGACTTGTACAATCTTTTATTATTTTTATTTTTTTCTTACTCTTTTGGGGTCACACCTGGCAATGCTCAGGGGTTACTCCTGGCTCTGCAGTCAGGAATTACTCCTGGCGGTGCTTGGGGGATCGTATGGCATCCCGGGATCGAACCTGGGTCAGTCATGTGCAAGAGAAACGCCCTACCCACTGTGCTATGGCTCCTGCCCGTTGTACAACCTTTTAAAGAGTTAATAAATAACCTTGGGTAATAAATAGCCTCTAATAAACAATTGCTGATGACTAGTTATACATTAATCTGCTTTTTTAATTTGCTTTCTGGTGTCAGGGCCTTACACATCTGAAGTTTATGCTCAGTCACCAAGCTAACAGCCCTAACTCAAAGTTTTTAAGCCAACATGAGGGAGTTTTATTTTTCCAGTGAAAATTTTGCATCATAGAAAATTTTTTGCTGTACCAATATGTATTTGTAGAAGATCTTTGGGAATAACTTCTAAACTTTCTTCTCTCTCCATTTTAGTGTGTGTGTGTGTGTGTGTGTGTGTGTGTGTGTGAGAAAGAGAGAGAGAGAGAGAAAGTTTGAGAGAGTGTAGTAGGTCACACCCAGTGGTGCTCAGGGCTTACTATTGTTTCTTTGCTTAGGGATCACTGCAGGTAATACTCAAGGGACCATGTTCTATACTGGAAATCAAATAAGGGTGGATAAATAGGATATTTATAATAGGACATTTATAATAGGATATTTAAATAGAATTTTATACTTAAAAATAGGATATAGAGGCTAGAGAGAATTTCAAAAGTAAGGAAGCTACTTGCATGCAGCTACAGACTTACTTCTGAAAGTCTCTTTAGCCCCTATATCCTATTTTTAATGTTGCTTTAATTTGTGTTTATCAACTATAGCCTCAAATAAATCATAGAAACTTTCAGATCATACATATACAATAAAACACTTGGTTTATTTGTGTGTGCTATAATTGACAGTGCTCTGGGATCACTCCTTGTTCAGTGCTCAAAGGACCATGAGGTGTTGAGATCAAACCCTTGGTTTTGATATGCAAAACTTTTACTCCAGCTCTCTATCTATCTATCTATCTATCTATCTATCTATCTATCTATCTATCTATCTATCTATCTATCTATCTATCTATCTATCTATCTATCTATCTATCTATCTATCTATCCATCTATCTATCTATCTATCTATCTATCTATGTATCTATCTGTCTGTCTGTTTGTATCTATCTATCTATCTATCTATCTATCTATCTATCTATCTATCTATCTATCTATCTATCTATCTATCTATCTATCTATCTATCTATCTATCTATCTATCTATCTATCTATCTATCTATCTATCTATCTGCTTTTTGGAGTCACATCGGCAATGCTCAAATGTTACTCCTGGCTATTCACTCAGGAATTACTCCTGGCGATGCTTGGGAGATAGCATGAGATGCTGGGGATCGAACCTGGGTCAGTCGCATGCAAGGCAAATGAACTACTCATTGGACTATTGCTCTGACCCCAACTCCAGCTCTATAAAATACCTCCCTGGTCCTAACACTTGATTTTACAAAGCAGTTTAATTGTAATATTTTTACATGATATAAAATTCATCCATTTCAGAAGCCAGAGCAACAGTACAGGCAGGCTGCTTACCTTGCATGAAGCCAACAGGGTTCAATCTCCATATATGGTCCCCGAATTCCCACCAGGTGTGATTCCTGGAGCTAGCACTGGGTCTTGAGCACCACTGGGTGTGGCCTACCATGCAAAAATATTAACCCATTTCAAATATGTAGTTCAGTGATATTTTTAGTGACTTTATTAAGTGTGCAACCATCACCAGGATTTAAAAAATACTTTTCGTGATCTAGTACTGTTGGGAAGGCACTTGCCTCAATGCAGGCATGTCAGCTGCAACCTGGTACAAATCTGTTCCTCAGGGCACCACAGGGCACTGTGTAAGGTCCTTTGAACACTGCTGGGAGCATACCTGAGATAAAGCCAGCAGTAGTCCCTGAACACTGTCAGATGTGCACCCAAATAGATATATTTTTAAAATGAAATAAATTACTTCTCTTTTTCCCCAAAAATGATTGCCTAATTTTTCTTTACTCGTAATTCCCAATTTCCATCCCTGGTTTCAGTCAATCCTTATTGACTTAATTACAGATTTGTGTCATGTAGAGAGAAAGATAAAATTTGTGTTTGCTATCTTTGATTTGGTATATTTTGAAGTTTGTGATTAGCTTGTGTCAATTGTTCACTTGTTTATTGCTAGGTATTAGTTTTATCATATGAATATAATATTAAATGTATTCATTCACTTGTTAGTGAATATTTTAGTTTCCAGGGAGTTTTTTGGTTATAAATTTGTTATCATTATTTTTTCAATTTCAATTCCTTTCTGTTTCCCTTCAGTGTGTTGGTGGCCAGTGCTGCTTGCTCACATGTCTGCTGGTGGTACTCACAGATTTTAGCATTGCAGAATGTGGTGTTAAGCAAGGCTTTCACCTCTTTAGTCATGGTGTTTGCACGCATTACATTGGGGGAATCACACTCTTACTCAGGGTACAAAAAGTTCGGATTGTAACAATCACTTTGTGTGGTGATAGTCAGAGTTCCACTTCCTGGCCATGGAGCTGGCACATTTTTATAGTTTTGGTGACTGCTTTGTTGTGGTTCTTACACAATCCTGACTGCAGCGCCACTGAAATCATCATGGCATCAGGAATCAGAGACAGCAATGCTGCCAGATTGTGCTTGGTTCATGTGGAGCAGCAGGGGTTTGAATGCACAGTTGCATCCTTCAAGGCCAGTGCTCCAAGCCCCTATGCCAGTCCTCCAAGAATGGCCAAGTTTCCAGTGGTGAGCTGTGACGAGTAATGATGCTATGAACCATCACATGCAAGTTTTATATGGATTTATATTTTCATTTCTCTTATATAGACACCTAGAAGTAGAATTGTTGAGTCCTGCGATGATTTTGTTTCTTTCATTTATATATACATATTTGGAATTTTGAGGCCACACCCTACAATGCTCAGGGATTACTCTTGGCTCTGTACTCAGGAATCATTCCTGACAGTGCTTGGGGGACTATATGGGATTCCGGAGATTGAACCCAGGTCGGCCATGTGCAAGGCAAACGCCTCATCCCAGCCCCTGTTTTTATATTTTGAGTTATACTAAACTTTCAAAAATAGACTTTTGAGATATACTTTTTTAAAATTAAGAAAATATTTAAGGTCAGAGATAAGATGTGGCTTAGCATTGTGCCTGCCTTGTAGGCCAGAAGCTGTGTGTTTGATGTAAGGCATCACTCACATGCAGAGTGTTATTCTTGAGACAGTGCAGTTGTGATTACGGTTGCTACGGGTGTGATCTTCAGCATGTTGTAGTCACTTGTTTGTGAATGTCACAACTGGAGTGTATGAGCCCTTTTCAAAAAGTGAAGGGAAGAGGGGTGCTATAAAGAGCTTCCTTTGAGGATACGGATCTTGGTTCATGTCCACAACCAAGGGGCAATCACATAGTTGCTGTATTAGGGGATAAGACAGAAAAGAGTTTTATGGTTTTATTTTATTGTTGCTGTGCCATAATCAGCAGTGCCTGGGAGCACACTTAGCTAGGAGGGGTGTGTGTGTGTGTGTGTGTGTGTGTGTGTGTGTGTGTGTGTGTGTCAGGGTGGGGGTGGGGGTGACTCCTGGTGGTGCTCAGGGGTTGTGCAGTATCAGGGTTACAATTTAGGGCTTCTGCATGCAAAGCATGCTCACTAGATCTTTCAGTCATCTCCCCAGCCCCAGGGAGTAGAGGAGTTTAAAGCGTTCAACACTGCAGCGGTCTACCTAAGCTTTGTCACATATTGGGAAGTGTTTGACAGAATTCTTCAGCAGAATGTTGCACCATGCGGTCTTTTGATAACAAACAGCAGAAATGATCTTCTTCTGTTTTTCATTACCACAGGTGGGAAAGTACAGGGTGTTGATGTACTTTCATGGTCTTCCATAAGGAAACATCAGTGAATGGGCATCTTTCTGTGGACCTCCGTAGGAAGTTAAGTCAGTCTGCTGAGTTACATTAAGTACTTTTGTTTTTTTTACCTGGAAGTGCATCATAGGATTCAGGGACAAGATTGAATTTGACTCAGAGTTCGTTCCATGGGTCCCTCCATGATGGGACAGAACAGGCTGCATCATATCATGAGGCAGCAGCACCTTCAGTGCGGGGTTTTGTGGAGCACCTGCGTACTACTGTACAGTTAAGCTTTTCTGCCCTCACATCTGAAAGTGATCCTTGGTTCCTTGGGCTGCAGCTTGCAGAGTCTTTAGATTCTCATTGACGTGTTGTTGCCTTGGAGGTTGATTCAAGCAGCCTCTCTTGCAGACCTCAAGTACTTATGAGAGAATCCAGGAATGCTGACCTCTTAGAAGGAAGCTTAGAGAACACATGCTTAAAGGAGGTACCATCATCCCGTCATAAAGTACCCTTTAATGTTATAGCAGAAGTTGTGTTCACTTTGAGAATGGTGAGTCTTAGGAGTTCGTGACCAAGAAACAGATGTCCTGAGTGACTTCCTCTGAGAGTTTATCATCACGAAGAGCCATCTGGCCACTTGCTTTTTTTTTTTAATCACATTTCTAATAGCTGCTCTATTTCTTCAAGGATGTTGTAAAATCTTTTACTTGACTGTTACATAAGGGCTCCTGTTCTAGGAATTGGCTCCTCTCCTTTAGTCATCTTCATCTTTAAATGCCTGCCTGTAACCTCTCCATCTGTTTTTGTGATTTTGTTTTGTTTTGTTTTGGGGCTATACCCAACACTGGTTATGACTTACTGCTGTATTGGTGCGTGGGGTTGTTTCTGGTGGTAGATATGTCTCTCAAAGAGCCCAAAAGCAATACAATGCAGAAACAAGCACTGGAGCTAAGAGCTGGGGATTGTTTCAGAATGAGTATCTGGCAAGACTTCTACATGAATTTTTAGTCTTTTATAGGGTTCAGAAGGCCAGACTTGTGGGTGGGGAGGAAGACTCAAGGCATGAGTCAGTTCTTTTACAAGCACAGATCCCAGCTGAGCAGTGTCGAGTCAGATTCCTATAGACCTTCACATTATTGGTCTCTTTATGCTTTCTGTTTTTTGGTTTGTTAAAAAGTATAGTTTTGAATGACACTGTGCACATTGTCCTTCAGTACCGTGCTTAATACGACCATGAAAATGTTTTCCTTTAACATTACCCGATATTTTCTTTTAATAGAGCGATCTGGATATTTCAGCATATTTTGAGCACATTATTCACATTTTAAAAACAGTGATTAATTATTAAAAATAATAATGAACACTATGGTCCTTGGTTTCTCAAGGAAAGCAATGTTAATATAGTTTTTATAGATGAAAGGATTGCTGTCTCTTTTATTATAGACTTGAAATACAATTTGCTAGATATGGTAAATGTTAATGTACAATAATGAAACTTATAATAATGTGTTTTAACATAATTTGCTAGAAACTGGTGTTTTTTTCAGTGATTGGATTCCATGTTTAATTTCTCAAAGTGCAGTGCCGTTTTTCTTCAAGGTGTCAAATTATTGGACTCTGGTACATACCCTAGTAGTGAATGTATTATTCTAACACAACCACAGAGAACTTTGCATATTGGATTATAGCATATTGACATGACATATTGTATTCCCTAGGTATGTTTAATGAAACATGCTTGTTAAAATACTGGATAAACAAAGTCTTTGCAGGGAAAATACACAGTTCCAGTTATTGGACACTTGCTCTGTTTATTCTGTAGTAAAGACTGTTTCAGAGTGAGGTATAAGGTTTATGGCAGGTAATATCATAAAGACGTCTTGTTGCTCTTTGCCTCTGAAATATTTCCCTCACATATATAAAAATATCAATCCGTTATTGCATACTACAAGTGTGTGTATACATATATATTGTGTGTGTGTGTGTATATTTTTTTCCCATGCTTTACCTGTTTTCATGTGTTCTCTGCCAGTGATAATTGAGGCAGCAGATTGTATCCTTCACTCTTGTGCCATGAGTGTGACTGTTGTATTTCCCGGTCAAGGATTATGGCCATGTTATTCTTGTATTTTGTTTAAAAATGACCTGTAATGCCAAAGGACTGATAATGATAGATACAGTATTTAGAAGCAAAAACTAATGGCCTAATTATTAATGTGAAAATTTTATAGAGACTCAAGTTTTCCTCTGGAAACTGGTATTTGAGGAAGGTCAACTCGAACCTTCTGGGAAATAATGGCAGCATTAGAGGATTAGGAGCAGAAGCCAGCAAAGATGGCAGCATAATTGGATAGGAAGGAGATGTAAATACCCTTCCAGGGTGGTGTCCAGTAGCAAGTTATCCGAATAGTATTCCAAAAGAGTTAAGTTTGGGTGCCAGTTCTAAAGTTGGGATTGGAAAGGAAAGCGCCATATTGCCACCCCCTGCCCTCTCTGGGTTCATTTCTTACCTGACCCATCCAGTGAGTTTGCCAACTCTCCTCTGGACTCTCAGGGAATTGAATATAGAACATGTCAGGCTGGGTGATGTCTCAGAGTACTGGAGGGCATGTTCGACATATGGGAGCACCAGTTTCAGCCCCTGACACTATCCAGTCCCCATCACCACCCGTGGACTGACCTTCAGATATCAAACCAGGGTAATCCCCTTAGAACTCTGGATATGAGCCCCCAACACCCTCACATCCAAAATCAAAAGAACTTGTCATACAGGAGGATACACATCAGATTATTTTATGGTAAGACATAAACAATATATTAATATATTCTGTTGCATGAAAAGCCTTATGATACTTGCTGTAATAACTCACATTAACTTCAGTTTTACCCAGTTTAGAAATGTTGGTACTATAAGACTTAAGCCTTTATCTTATTAATTTTAGTTTTAGTGGTCTTGATTTTCAACTAAAATCCTAAATGTCATAGAAAGTGTTCCTTTTTAGAGTAACATGATGGTTTTATTTATTCATATTGCAAATTTGTTTTCCTGTAGTACATTAAGATACTTTGTGCTAAAGATAACAGGAAGTTAGGAGAGGGCTAAATAAATGAAGCGTCTGAGCTCATACAGTTGTAAATCCAGGGTTGGCGGTCCAGGTGTGATTCAGGCTTTGGTGCTTCATCTTTCTCATGTCCAGAAAAGACAAAAGGCCACTATTTGTCTCCTAGCAAACTCAGCTTATACCACGAGAAAAATGTACTGTCTCATTGTCTCAAACCAAGTAAAGCTCTTTTTTGTTTGTTTTAAAACTTCCAAAGTCATGTTGGCCAAAACTGGCCCACATTCCTAATATGTAACTCTTGGTGAAAGAAAAGTTATCTCTGATTTGTTAATTTTAATTATGATCACTCTGGTGGAGGGGTGGGTTTGTCTTCCCCTTCCTGTGGGAGGAAGTAAGTTCTACCTCAGTTTAGGATTCTGTTAGGTGTGTGATTGAGTTGGCGAGCCAGCAGAGTCTGCTGGGCAGAAATGTGAATAAAAGTGACCATCACACAGAGTGCAGTAGAGGGCTATTATATCATTGCTCAATTCATGCAGATATGCCAAGAGAGCCCTCGGCTCTTCTAAATCAATACCTTATCTGAGAGGAACTCCCTTTGTAAAGAAGAAATAAGTCACATGACAGTAAAACCTTGAAATTCTTACTGAAGTTTATCCATTAGCTCTGGTGATCCCATGCATATTTTATTATCCCTGTCTATTGAGACACTGTAATAAACTGCTTTAAGTTTTTTCATCGTAGCAAACCTTTCTATAAGTACCTGAATAGTCAGGTTAGAAATATTAAATGTCAGTTTGCTCTAGGCATGCTCTCAAATTCAAACTTCCTGCTGCCTCACTTTGGTCTGACCTGAGCTGGTTGTTACCTTTGCCGAAAAGTCAGATTCTCAAGTCATTCCAGCAGTTTCCTTTCTGTTCTCTCCCCACCATACACAATTTTTCCCTTTTAGGCCACAGTAGGCAGTGCTTAGCATTTATGTCAAAGTCTTGATTTTAGATTGACTGAGGTTTGTTGCTGCTAGACATTGAGTTATTAATATCTGCACAGGCTATAATCTGACCATGGTATATTGATATAATATTACTCTGAATTTTGATCCACTTATATTTGATTTAATGATATAATGTTACTCTGAATTGATATACTGTTACTCTGAATATAATGTTACTCAAAATTTAAAACATTTCAATTTTGAGATTTTTTGGGGGGTACACCTGGTAGTACTCAGGGCTAACTCGTGACTCTGCCTGCACTCAGAGATCAATCCTGACAGGGCTTGGGGACCTATGTGGTGTCAGGAACAAACCCAGATTGGCCTTATACAAGGCAAGTGTCCACTCACTATAGTGTCACCCCAAACCACCCTGCACAGTTTTTCCACCCTACTGCTAGATGGTCACCAAGCTCTCCTGCTCTTGTTAATCCACCATTATGTGATAAATGAATCCATGATGCTGTGTTGGCTAGTGCTAGTCTATATATATATGATGTTGCAGAATTTTTTCCTGCCTCAGTGGGGCAACTCAAAGAACAGACTTTTAAAGGTAGCAATTTAGTTCACATAGGAAGACAGGAAAGGCTTTTCTTTGAGTACTGGAACATCACTTATATTTCTCTTGAAAACCTTGTTATACCTCTGTTTGACAGAACAAGGTCTAGTCAAAGAATGATTTTTGAGTTTATAAACCTAGATTTTTTCAAACTTTATCAAAGTTACCATTACTCTAGCAGCATCAGTAATTCGGTAAAAGAATGAAATGAAACCATCTTAATAATGAAAGCTCCTTCTGGGTTGAGGGATGGCTTCAGAGGCTGCAGTGCATGCTGTTCGTTCTGGAGTGTCCTAGGTTTGATCCCTAACTCTCAGTGTTCCTCCTTGATCTGAACTGAGCTGGGTGTAGTACAAACAAAAACAAAATACAAAACCCTAAGCCCCTCTCCAAAAGAAAAGAAAGAAAAAAGATGAAAGGAAGGAAGGAAAGAAGGAGGAGAGAAGGAAAGAAGAAAGGTAAGAAGGGAGTAGGAAGGGAGAAAATATTCTATGTTTTCTTGTCAATAAAAAAAATTCCATTTTAGGGCCAGGGTTGTAGAGCACTTTTCTTGCTTGTGTGAAGCCCTGAATTAGATCCCAGCACTGTAGACAAACACTTCTTTCTTTTTGTTTTTGTGTCATACCGGTGATACTCTGAGACTAGCCCCAGCTTGTTATCAAGGGTCACTGCTGGTGGAGTTTGGGATTAATTTCAGACCTCCTGCATGCAAGGCATATGCTTTAATTTATTGAGCTATATCTTTGATCATTTTTTCTTTTTTTTTTAAGGAGAACAAAAAAATAAGTTTGGGTCAAAGGTATAATAGTGGGCTGGAAAATATACATGTAGGAGCCCCAGGTTTGATTCCAGGCACCGCCTGGTCCTCCAGGCACCATGGCCAGAGTAGACTGTAAGCACTGCCAGATATGACATCAAAACCTGAAAAAAAAGGTAGTTTTGTATTAAAGACAATTACACAGTGAAAATTATCAGTCATCATTTTTTAACTTGGAACAATACTTTTCTCCATTATTTCTGTCCCTTTAGATTTTATTTTTATATGCATCTAATTCATTTCTCTCTTTATTTTTTTTAAATTTTTTTGGCTTTTGGATCATTCATGGTGGGACTCAGGGATTTCTCCTGGAGTGGATTTGAACCAGGGTTAGTTGCACGCTTGGCAAACCCTGTGTGTACTAGCCCTCTGGTCTTCAGATAGCATTTCAATTTTTTCCCTGAAGGTGATCCCATTTGATTTCTCTTCTGAATTGTAGAAAGCGACAAAGTTTGATAGAGGTTACAGAAAAAAATTCCAGTTTTCACTTTGCTATACACTTCACATTAAAAGTCCATGTCCGTAATCACACAATCTAAGTAAGCTATATTATGAGATATATATTTTTTAAAGCAGAGGTGCTGATGCTGTACCTCTGGGTTTAATACTTAACATCACATAGTGCCCCCCATCACCAAACCTGGAGTAGCCCCCAACCTGGTCAGGAAGGAGCAAGAGAGGGAGAGGGGAAGGGAGAGGGAGAGGAGGGGAGGGAGGGGGGGGAGGGGAGGGGGGGGGGGGGGGGGGGGGGGGGGGGGGGGGGGGGGGGGGGGGGGGGGGGGGGGGGGGGGGGGGGGGGGGGGGGGGGGGGGGGGGGGGGGGGGGGAGGGAGGGGAGGGAGGGGAATGAGAACATACTGGCAGTGGTCTTTTAAAAGACCTTTTAGTTAACTAGTAACACATGGCTATGAATACCAAAGCATTTTAGAGAAATAGCAGATGTGTACTTCATCATTGCCTTCCAACAGTATCTTGGGAATCACAGGGCTGAATGCAATGGCTTAGGGCTTTCCTTCAAGTACATTGTTGATTGCTACTGGGAAAAGTCCAGAAGGACTCTCCTTACGATGTTCTAAAGGGTTCTTCTCAAGGCTAACCATCTCCCCTCTCAGGGATATTTACCTTTTCTGATAGGTTATTCTTGTCATGCAAAGTCAGTTTTCTCATTAATGTCTTCCTCATTAACTTCTGCTACCCACGATCTTCATTCTGGCTGCATATTAACCTGTACCTGGAAAATTTTTAATAATTCCTAATGCCAGGAGCCTGCTCCAGGCCAACCAAGGTGGTTAGGGTTTTCCCACTGTGGTTCTGAACTAGCACTAATTGTATCATCCTGAAAGTTGTTGGAAAAGTATGTTCAGGATTCTCACTCAGATGTAATGAATCAGAACCTATGATGGAGCAAAGCCAAGTTCACAGGTGCTCGAGGTGATCATAATAGCTTTTGAGGTGCATTAAAGTTTGAGAACAATTGTCCTAGAGTTTTCCCACACCCTCTGACATATGTGTTACCATCAGTTTCTTGTTATTGATAGAGTCCAGATCCCAGCCCTGTATCAATGCTGCACATATATTTATATCTATGTATTTCAAGAATATCTTTTATTTCTTTGATTAAAAACTTTTCTCATTTCTGTTTATTTAGTGATCATAGGGACATGGCCAGAACATCACTGTAATCTGAAAATTTAAACCCAACAGAAGGCAGAACTTTGTAGAAATTAATTTATAATAGACAGGGAAAGGTGACCCATTAGAAAACACTGTAGCAAGCAGACTGTACTAGTAGACTGGTGAACACAATTTGTATCAAGAGGAAGGATAGTAACTACCTTTATCAGTGGGTAAGAAAATAGCGCATTTACAATTGGCAGAGTAGAAGGGCTAATGTATTGAACTACTCATATAGAGGCACACAGTACTTATTTAACTTTATTAGATAACTAACAGAAGTGCTTTCCTTGAAAGAGCTGTGAGGTCAACTGTCTTGAAGGAGTTTACTGATTTGGGACTATATAGGATTAAACTGGTATAAGACAAGGTGTTCTTCTCTTCTTTCTCTCTCTCTCTCTTTTTTTTTTTTTTTGCTTTTTTGGGTCACACCCGGCGATGCTCAGTGGGTTACTCCTGGCTCTGCACTCAGGAATTACTCCTGGCGGTGCTCAGGGGACCATATGGGATGCCGGGGATCGAACCCGGGCGGCACGGGCCGGGCTGGCGTACAAGGCAAACTCCCTACCTGCTGGATTATCGCTCCGGCCCCCTCTTTCTCTTTTTAAAGCACATGTATTAAGGCTTACATGGGAAAGACCCAAAGTCCTGTTGGTTTTTATTAACTTTGTAAATTCATGGAATATATTTATTCAAATTACAAGTAATTTTGAATTTCCTCTGTGTAATTCTGAGAACACTAAAGATCTGAAAACAAATATTTTATAAATTTGGATCAACTGATTTGGTATTAAAAACCTTACTTGAATATATGTGTGAATGTATTAATTTTGTGCTGCTGCTATAACAGAGTTAGTCCTGAGCCCTGCTAGTATAGCCACAAAGGGAGAAGGCTGTGGTGAGGGAGAGGAAAGGAGAGAGGGGAGGCTTGTAACTCAATTGAATCTTTTATTCTTGGAGAAATTGGAGGGGGCATGAATCCTTTGCAGGCAGGAGTCCTGAATTGTAGCTCTGACACTTCATGTGGTCCCACAAGCATCACCAGGTGTGAACCTCAAGCATCAAGCCAGGGATAGCTCCTGGATACCATTAGGTATGGCGCTTAAACAAAAAAATATATATGCTAGTAATGTTCATCTCGTTTTTAAAAATAAGTGCCAAATTTTACAATCATTATCAAATTTTTGAAAAAAAAACATTTTCCTTATATTGGAACATGGCCTAAATAGTCAGTATTGCTAACCGATTTTTATTATTTCTTCAAAATCTGGTTTGTTATTTTTTTTTTAATTGTAAACTACTTACTTAAAAAAAAATAAACAGCTTCCTAGTTGATTTCTGTTTAAATTCCTCCCTGCTGTTTTGGTGTTTGGTCTCTGTTTTCTCTATGTAGTAAGTGTTGACAGAAAGCAACTGTACATAGAGATAAAAATATGCATCAATTAGAACAATAAATCACAGTGTAGCTTTTTAAGAGAAGTTGTTTTAACTATGACATGAGAAACACAGCTGTAATAAGTGAATAGGAATTTCTTTCAAATTGTTGCTAAAATAATCTTATTGTTTTTCATTTTATGATTGCTACAGGAAACGATTAGTGCATCATTTGGAAAAATAAATGTGAAATGAAAACTAAAAAGTTTTCCTAATGTCTTCATTCTGTTTCTGTTATTTTATTTCACATTTACAAAGAAAATATTCTTATTTAATATAATAAACCATATCTATTTAATTTATTATAACAAAGTCTTAAACCCTGGGCTTTTAAGGACCAAATTAATGATTAAATAAAATTTATATTATGCAGTATGAATTCTTTAGCAAAACTCACTTAAGAAATAAAGGGGGGGGGGGGGGGGGGGGGGATGCCTTGACAAGGTAAGACAGAGAGTGGAACAGTGTGCTAATAATTGTTGAAAATACTAATACCAACCTCAAACTGAGCATTAAGTACAGGCAAAAAGGTACACATGACAACCTCTTAATGTATGTATTGTAATCCACAATGTGGAAGGGAAGGAAAAGAGAAAGAGAGAGATAGAAAGAGAAAAAATAAAGAACGTGCCATTGAGGCAGGCTAGGGGATGGGGAGGGAATCGGGGACATTGGTGGTGGAAAATGGGTACTGGTGGAGGGATGGGTGCTGGAACACTGTATGACTGAAACACAAATATGAACATCTTATGAACATCTTTGTAATTGAATATCTCATGGTAGTATAACAAAATATTTAAAAAAAGAAATAATGCCTTCAGATCCATTGTAGATAGCTCTAGAGGGTGCTTTGCATATGGGGAGCCCCAGGTTCAATTTCTGGCACCCTTGACCCTAAGTATTGTTTCATATTGCACCCACCACACCACTGCCAGGTAATGCTAACAAAACGAATGGAAATAAAAATATATTTTGAGATAGATTCCTGTGATGAATGATCCTACTAAAGTTTAAGAAAATTTGTATATTTTTTCAGTGAAAAAGTATAATTTTAATGGAGAGATAAAGATGTGGAATGCCTTAGGAGAATACTAATGTTTTATTTTTGCCCCAGTCTTGAGGGTTGCTCTCCATATTTATTTTTTAATGTTTTTTTTTATTCAGACGTTGTGATTTACAAAGTCGTTTATAATATAGAGTTGTTTCAAAAAGGCAGTCTTTCAACAACAGTCTCACCATTATTGTCCACTTCGTTTAGCGTCCTGAGGCTTTGTCCCACCTCTCCAACCTCAGCCTGCTACCTTGGTAGGCATATAACAAATTAAATATAGTTATCAGGACAAAAGTCAATAAAAGTCAATTTCTGATTAGTGCACTGTGTTTAATGTTACTTAATCATACATACCAGTAATGAGTGCCATATTCAATGCCATATGTGGGGAACTTTCACCTGTCCTTTAAAGGAGCTCTCCCTCCCCAATTTTATATTATTAAAGTTCCGTGAGTTGTAAAGTCATTCATAATTGGATTTTTGACATATGATGTTCCATCACTGATCCCGCCACCAGTGTCAACTTCGCTCCATCAGTGTTCCCAGGTTTCTGCTCTTACACCCCACCCCAGCTGCCATCTTGACAGCAATCTTTTTAAGTTTGTTTATCAAAGTTCAGGTCCTGAGATTTCAGTGTTGTTGACTCTGTGGCTTGTATATTTAGCTCTGTCATTCCTTAATACCACTGATGTACCTGAATCCACTTGACTCCTGTCCTTGTTGCTTCTCATCTGTCTTTTCTTCCCACCCCTTCACTCTATTCATTTCCTTCTCCTCCTTGCACTCTGGGGTTAGGGGTTATCTAGGCATTCCCCCTTTAAACCATTGCATTTCCTCATCTAGTTACTCTAAATACTATATATGTTATATCATTTTGTATTTGTCTTTCTTATTTTGGCTTCATTTAAAAAATGTATTATATCACTGTGAGATAGACAGTTAGAAAGCTGTTCATGATTGGGTTTCAGTCAAACAGCACCCATCCCTCCACCAGTGCATATTTCCTAACACCAGTGTCTCCATATTCCCTATTCCAGCTTCTCATTCTTCTCTTTCTCCTTCTCCTTCTCCTTTTCCTCCTTCTCCTCTTTCTTTTCCTCCTCCCTCTCTCCCTCTTTCTCCCTCTCCCCCTCCTTCTTCCCCTTTGCCCACATTCAATTCTTAGATTTCGGCTGGCATTACCATTTCCAACAATTATTAGCACACTGTCCTTTCTCTGCTTTACCTAATTTCTGACACCCACACACTTGTGGTAGATTCCAACAACTGACAAGTCCTCCTGGTCCATTGCCTTACTTCATTTAACATGATGTCTTACAGTTCCATTCATGTTACTGCAAATGGCATGATTTTATTATTCCTTACATAATATTCCATTGTGTGTATATACCATATTTTCATGATACACTGATCTGTAGTTGGAAATCTAGGTTGATTCCAAATCTTAGCTATTGTTCAGAGTGCTGCAGTGAATTTTTTTGCTTATGTCCTTTTGAATTAATGTTTTTCTGTCCTCGAGTAGATTCTCAAAAGCAGAATTACTAGGTTATATTGAGCTCAATTTTAAGTTTACTGAAAACTCTCTGTATTGCTTTCCATAGGGGTGAAACTAGGCAACATTCCCACCAGCAGTGGATGACAGTTCCTTTTTCACTACATCTCCTCCAACACAGATTGTTTCCATTATTTTTGATATGTGCCATTCTCACTGGTGTGAGTTGATATATCATTGTTGTCTTGATTTTGATTTCCCTCATAATAATTGATAGCATTTTTCATGTGTCTGTTGGCCATCTGTTGGCCTTCCTCAGAGAAATGTGTTCATTTCCATTTCCCATTTTTTTTTTTTTGCTTTTTTGGGTCACACCCGGCGATGCTCAGGGGGTTACTCCTGGCTCTACACTCAGGAATTACTCCTGGCGGTGCTCGGGGGACCATATGGGATGCCGAGAATCGAACCCAGGCCAGCACAGGCCGGCCGCGTGCAAGGCAAACGCCCTACCCACTGGGCTATCGCCCCGGCCCCCATTTCCCATTTTTTGATAGACATTTTTGTTGTTGTTGCTGATGTTTGTACTTTTTATTTACTAGATATCAAACTTTTATCTGTTG
This sequence comes from Cryptotis parvus, assembly GCA_021461705.1. Classification (NCBI taxonomy): domain Eukaryota; kingdom Metazoa; phylum Chordata; class Mammalia; order Eulipotyphla; family Soricidae; genus Cryptotis; species Cryptotis parvus. The sequence goes on along the minus strand of JAJIBD010007451.1, from coordinate 17,626 downwards.
CATTGACCACAAATATTTTCACCATTCAGGTACTGTATTTTAGTATTTATTTTGCTATGAGAAATTCTTTAACTTGATGACAAAACTGATAACCACGTGTAAAAACTTAAAACTGGATTCAAAGCTCATACCTTACACAAAATTAATTGAAAGTGTATCAACGACCTTGAGAACCTATAAAATACATTGAGGAAAAAATACAGGCAGAAAACTTCAACACCTGGGCCTCATAGATCTCTTCAAAGATACAGTGTCATTGGCAAAGGTTAAAGATTAAAAAATAAACAAATGGGACTACATCCATTAAAGGAGCTCTTCAATCACAGAAACTGGAACACATACATCAAAAAGAACAAGAACAACCAGTGCCAGCACAGATGCGGGAAAGGGACTCTCTGTCATTGTTGGTAGGAATGCTGACTGGTTTAGCTTTTTGGGAAAACAATATGGGCATTCCTCAAAAAAAGCTAGAAGTTGAGCTTTCAAATGACCCAGAAATACCAATTCTGGAAATACACCCTGGGGACCCAAAACCATGCAACAGAAATGCCATCTGTACTCCTATGTTCATTGCAGCACTATTCACAATAGCCAGTTTAAAAATTATAGTATGAGACTAATACCCAAGGACAATAGAAAATAGGGGCAGGCCCATGGTTGGAAGCTTACCAGAAGTTGGGTTGGGGGGGAGGGCAGTTAGGATAAGAAGGGACCGCTATGTCTAAGATAGTTGGAAATGATCACCCCTGGACAAGAACTGATTGCTGTAAGTAGGAACAAATATGATAACCTTTCAGTACCTGTATTTCAAGTCATAATGCCCAAAAGGGGAGGTTGGAAGAGAGAGAGAGAGAGAGAGAGAGAGAGAGAGAGAGAGAGAGAGAGAGAGAGAGAGAGAGAGAAAGTGCCTGTCTAGATGCAGGCTGGGGAGGGTGGTAGGAGGGAAACTGGGTACACTGTTGGAAAATATTCACTGTTGAAGGAATAGGTGACGGAACATTATAATGACTGAAACTCAATTACTAAGAACTTTGTAACTGTGAATCTCATGGTGATTAAAACAAAATTAAAAAAGCTGTTTTAATGCTTTTGCTCTGAATCCCTAAAAATTAAAAAAAAACAATTAAAGGAGCTTATTTAATGCTTCTTGCTATGAATTACCTAAGCTGTTACCTGAAGTTCTATATATGTCCTTTGGATCTGAATGGTGATCTACTTGGATAGAATATTCTTGATGAGGTGTTCATTTTGTTGAGTTTTTGGAATATATCCTTCCATACTCTTCTGGTTCATAGAGTCTCATTTGCTAGATCTGATGTACTTTTCATTTATTTCCTTTTTACAAAAGTTCCTTTTTTGTTCTTGCTGCTTTAAATATTTTGTCACTGGACTTTGTCATTTTGAGTAGAGTGTGTCTTGGAATTTTCATAATTGGATCTGTTTTGACTGGGACCCTTCTGACCTCCTAGATCTCAATGCCTATATATTCCTTTATTCTGGGATTTTATTTTTACATTTAGAAGGCATGCTTTTTTAGATGAAAGATCCCATTCTTTTTTATTAAACTTCTCTCTCCCACCACTTCTCTTTATTAAATCACCATAAGATACACAGTTACAAAGTTATGTGGTCATACAATTTTCTTTTTTGGGTCACACCCGGCGATGCTCAGGGGTTACTCCTGGCTCTGTACTCAGGAATTACTCCTGGCGGTGCTCGGGGGACCATATGGGATGCCGGGATCGAACCCAAGCCGGCACAGGCCGGCCGCGTGTAAGGCAAACGCCCTACCCGCTGGGCTATCGCTCCGGCCCCGGTCATACAATTTTCTAACATCCATCTCTTCACCAGTGTACATTTCCCACTACCAGTGTCCCCAGTTTCCCTTCTTCCACCCCCCAACCACCAATACAGGCACTTTCTCTCTCTCTCTCTCTCTCTCTCTCTCTCTCTCTCTCTTTCTCTTCCTTTTGCACATTATGGTTTTCAGTGCTGGCACTGAAAGCTTATCATGTATATTCCTTTACCTACTTTCAGCACTCAGTGTTCATTTTCATTTTCAGACTTTTTCTGCCTTCTGCTTCATAGCACTTTCCTCCTCATCTTGGAGCTCCTTGACCTTTTGCTCAGCTGCAGTTAATCTGCTATTCAGAGTTTCTATTGAGGGCTTTTCTTTTCTTAAATATCCCCTACTATGTTCTTTATTTTTGTCATTTATGATGGTAGTTTGGACTTTTATACTTTCCTGTGCTTTGTTGACTACACTTGCTATCATTTCTTTGAGCTCAATAAATATCCTCATCATGGTATCACTAAAGACTTTATCTGAGGATTTACTGAGCTGGTTCCTGGTTGGTGTTGTTTATGTCTTCTTCAGTGATTTTTTTTTCATTGAACTTGGTGGGTTTCTGCATGTTTTCCCCAGTGTTTTTCTAGTGCTCTTCCTGTGCTGGGGGGTGAGTCTTTGTAGTTAAACCCCTGGAAGATGCTGAGGGATTAGCTGAGATTTGACCCTCAGTATGGCACAGATCAGGTGTGGAGGCTGCTGGGACCTACCAAGTAGGGAGAGGCTCTGCCTCCCTTTCTGGAATAGGCCCAGAGATGTCAGCCAAAGATGTCAGCCTTCCTGACCCCGCCTGGGATGGTGGAGCAGCACGCAGAAGGTGACTGTTTGATTTGGCACTGCATGTGGTTCCCATAGCTGTGGTAGGAGGGCTCTCTGAGCACAGAGCTCTGCCAGGTGTGGCCCCAAAACCAAAGTAGAAAACTGAAAAACCACAGCAACAACAAAAAAAATCAGTTGGAAATCTTTTAATTACAAATGATTAAATTTTTACCAAATCTTCATGTGGGAAAGGGGTTCATTGATACATGTGATTGACACCCATATGTATACTTGGTGTTCTGTGTCAGTGAAAGTGGGCCAAAGATCAATATTAGACAAGGACGACAGTCCTGCGCCAAGGCCTAAACATAAGGGCAGTTTGTCCTCTGTTTACTCTTCCCTTTGGTTTTTAATATGATGGAGTGTGCCTCAGTGAACCAGTCTGCGAAAGAATTTTATTGTTCATTGTTGTACCAACTGGTGGGGAATCCATCCTTTCTGAAAAAACAAAACCAAAACAAAGCTTTCCCATGCTTTCTTGCTTTTGTTCTCTATAAAACTTTCTTCCTGAGATCATTTTATAAAGACGATTGCTTTGAAGCCATAAATCCACAGTTTTCCAATATGCCTCCTTCCATCAGCATACCACCACAGATCAACACACACACACACACACACACACACACACCTTGTCTCTCCTTTGATTGGTCCTCTAGCAGAAATGGAAACTTTGGAATTTATAAGAGCATAAATAAAATTTGGGGTTTTTACTGTTTCCCAAAGTGAACCCCAGGAGCCCTGGACTAAAAGCGGGAAGTAGTTTGGTGCAGTTGCTGGGATTCATTCTGAACCTTTTTCAACAGGGCTTCCTTTTAGGAAATCAAACTTTCCTAAAGTTTGATTACTTGAGGCAGGCAGGTTTCCAGGATTCCCCCCCCCACCTGAAAATAGGGTCTTAGAAAAACAAAACAAAACAAAACAAAATAAAACCACATTGAAAACATCTGATATTGGATGAAGCAGATGCCTTGCCCTTATGCAACTTGGAAGTGAATCATCTAGTTGGTGACACTAACCTCATCTTTATTTGATTGCTGTTCTATGTTTTTACTTCCTGCTTAATCCTAACTTAAGGCCATTTTAAAAAAGGATGGTTGGGCCCTGTCTAAAGGAATAGGCTCAAGAGAATTTCATTCTTGACTGAAATAAGAAGAGGATGTAATTTGTGTAGTGTCTGAACTTTTCTTCAGAGCTATCGATTTTTTTGCCAGAAATGCATGCCATATTACCCAAAGAAAAGTAGCTCACACAATGTGAAATTGATCCTAATTTTCAGTGATTTTGTGGAGTCAGAATAAAAAGAGTTAAAGCTGTCTTAGAGTTGGTAAAAATTTGGAAATTAAAAAACTTTTGAAATTTTGTTTTGGAAAAGCAACTGGGTAACTTGAATGAAGGGTGTGGAGGGAATGAAGACGAACAAATGTAAAACAAATAATGTTTCTTTGTTCTAGAAACTTTACAGTCCATCATCTCATTTAAACTGTATGACCATTATGTTTTATAGGTAGGAAAACTCAATGTTCAAGAAGTGAACTTATTGGGGCCGGAGTGATAGTCAAGCGGGTAGGGCATTTGCCTAGCATGCAGCCAGCATGCTGGCCCGGGTTCAATCCCGGCATCCCATATGGTCCCCTGAGCACAGCCAGAAGTAACTCCTGAGTGCAGAGCCTGGAGTAACCCCTGAGCATCACTGGGTGTGACCCAAAAGAGGGGGAAAAAAGAAGTGAACTTATTTAGGTTTTGCAGACTCAGTATTAAGAGATGGGTTTTTCAGAGTGTTCGAGGATCGATGACTGGATAAAGAAACTTTGGTACACCTACACAATGGAATACTATGCAGCTGTTAGAAAAAATGCAGTTATGAAATTTGCCTATAAATGCATGGACATGGAGAGAGGATCATGTTGAGTGAAATTAGCCAGAAAGAGAGAGATATAGAATGACTGCATTTATTTGCATGACATATATATATATATATAATATATATATATATATATATGTACATATTATGATACCAGTATCCAAGGTGAGGCGAAGTATAGAACAGGAGGTCTTGTCAAAGGTGGAAATTATCACAAACGTGTGGGAGTCAGAGGCTAGGTAAGACAGAGAATGGAACAGTGTGCCAATAATTGTCGAAAGTGCTGATACCAACCTAGAACTGAGCATTAAATACAGGCAAAAAGATACACATGACAACCTCTTAATGTATGTATTGCAATCCACAATGTGGAAAGGGGGAAAAGAGAGGGAGAGAGGGAGAAAGAGAAAGAAATTAAGAACCTGCCATGGAGGCAGGCAGGGGGAGGGAAGGGAATCGAGGACACTGGTGATGGGAAATGGGCTGGTGGAGGGATGGGTGCTGGAACACTGCATGACCGCAACCTAAATATGAACATTTTATGAACATCTTTGTAACTGTATATCTCACGGTGGTATAATAAAATATTAAAACAAACAAACAAATAAGTAAATACATAAATAAATAAAAGAGATGGGTTTTTCCTGTGTCAGGTATATCGGTGGTAGTCTTGTTAAAATTAAAGTATTCTATGGAGCTTATTGGGAATTAGGGTGAATTTCATCCAATTTTTTGTTCATTTGGTTTGTTCCCTCTGATGAGATTTATGCTGAGAATAACAATTTTCACTTTCCCAGAAGACAGAAGTGCATGCCAGATCAAAAGAAGTTACTGTAAGCTCACTCTTTCAAGCCCACGTTCTCTCTTAAACACATATTCCTTTTCTCTCTCCTTCATCCTGCTAAATAAATTTCTTTCAGTGAAAACTATTTTACTTCACAGAATTTAAAACATTTCAGTAAGATAATTATCAACCAATTTTTAAATTGGGGAAGTGAATAGTAAATAGAGTATAGACTCAAATTAGTGGAAATCTTTCATTTTCTTTAAAATAATATGAGAGCCAGGGAGGATATAGGAAGTAAGATACTTGTGTTGATCCCAGTTGCATCTGCTGCACCACATAATACCTTTAGCACAGAGCTGGGAGAAACTTTTAGCACTGCTGGATATGACCCACCTTTCCCTGCACAAAGGAAACTGAGTCAAAACACAAGTCTCTTCAGAAACAAATCCAAACATTTGTCACAATTTAAGGTCAGTTTCTTGAAACGATTATTAATGTTCTTAATAAAAAGTTGTTATGATCAGTAACTTTGGGGAATGTCTCACAGTTATGTCTGCTTCACGGATTCACTGTATGGCACCTGGGAAGCTGCCTATTCCCCATGCAGTTTCACATGAACATTCAGGAATATACAGAATAGTTTTGGGGACAGTCTATCGGACAGGCACATATAAAGACTAAATTTGAACAGTTAGAAGAGTCTGTAGATAAATGCAAACAAAGAGTCTGAGGGAGAGGGATGTAACTCAGTGGGAGAGCATATGTTTGTGAGTGAAGGCTCTCTGTTCAGTTCCTGGCAATAAAAGCAAAAGAGAGTCTTGCACACATAAGTGAATCTTTCTCCATGTTAGCAAATTTCTCAGTAGTGCTGAGACTTTTGGTGGGGTGTCTAGAGGCCTGGGAAGGTCAGTAATAGGGTAGAATTAGATTTAGAGTGAGGCAGTTTAATACCAGAGTTCATACTCTTAGAACTAAAACCTTGATGGATTTGAAATTCTTCAGAAACTCTATTCCTCATTTTTAGAGGTGTGGTATGTGTTGTTGTTGTTGTTGTTGTTGTTGTTGTTGTTTCAGAGCCCACAGCATCAGCATAGTTTGAATTCCGAATAAGCCAGCTCTGCATCAGGGAATTTTGTGCTCTCATTACTGTAAAAGAATAATTGCACCATTGCACCCTCTCTTTGCCCACTCACTCCCCATTAAATTTGTATAAGGATGGGAAATTGCCTGAACTGGTTGCCAAATTGGTGGTATGTCTTGTTCTGAACAAAGGAAAAAGAATCAGCGTGTTCTGGGAAAATGTCAGACAGAAGATATGATCAGTGTTCAAGGAAGGTCAAATCTGCAATTGAGGGCTCATTCTATCTTCATTTAAAAGTTACTAGCCAAAAGTATAAAATTAAAGGCTTTGGGGACGATGAATGGTGAACTCAGATTGAGTGATAATATTATGTTATCCAGGAAATTGTTGACATTAATGACAAGGAAATAAGACCCCAAAGGAAAAGGGACTTCCAGGGGACTACACCTTCGCTTTCTGGGTATCAGGGCCTGGATAGAGTGGGAACACTCTAGGCTTTGTGTGAGTGTGTGTGAGTGAGCAGACAGTACTTGTTGAAGAGGCAGATTTTGAATTCTGCAGTTCTGATACTGTCGCCCTAGGCTATTATGTTTCCAAGGAATTTGAGCTTTCTGACAATAGAAAATCCAGCTTGTTTTTGTGGAGGTTTGTATTCATATATGGCTCTACGGGACAGAAGGGTCGTGAGCTTTTAGTAAGCAAGTGCTGAGGTCGGTAGGTGAAAGGATCAGACAGGGATTGAGGGTAATTAAAATCTTTAATGTAATTAAAATTGAAAAAACATGAACCATATTTGATGAATATAAATTTTCTTTGGAATTGTATTAATATGATTCAGGGTGGGGTTTGTGGTTGGATATAGGCTCTCCTAACGTCTGAAACATTGTAAAAGTTCTCTTTAAATTTTTTTTTAATTTTTGATGAGATACAGAGTTACAGAGTTATAAATCTGTTCATGGTCAGGTTTCAGTCATACAGTGTTCCAATACCCATCCCTCCACCAGTGCCCATTTCCTGTCACCAAAGTCCCCTTCCTCCACCTACCTTCCCCCTGTCTCTGTAGTAGGCACTTTCCTTCCTTCCTTTTCTCTCTTTCTCTCTCTCTTTTTCTCTCCCTCCCTTTGAGAGCTCTCTTATTTTTATGGAAAATGCATAATTAGAAGTACAAATTATGGATATGAATATATAACATAAGAAAAATGGGGGTGGGGTGGGCTATACCTGGAAGTGCTTATGGGCTGGCTATTCCTGGCTCTGTGTTCAGGAGTGACCCCTGGCAGTGCTCAGGGGACCATTTGTGGTGCCATGGATTTGAACCAGGGGTAGCAACATGTATAGCAAATGCTTTAGCTCCTATACTATCACTTTGGCCTGCAGAAATTTAAAGAAATGTGAAAGCTAACAAATGTAAGAAACACCACAAAATCCAGGAAAATAACATTTTTGTACGTTTCGGTTTTTTGGTTGCACCTGGCAATGCTCAGGGTTTACTTCTGGCTCTGCACTCAGGTATCACTCTTGGTGATTCTTGGGGAACCCTTATGGAATGACAGGGATGGAACCTGGGCTGTTGTATGCAAGCCAAATGTACTACCACTCTGGTCCTGAAAATATCGTTTTAAATGGTCACTTTGGAAACTGGGAAGATAGCTGAAAGGGATGGAGTGTTTAAAGTCCCAGGTGCTGTCTTTGGCACTGCATGATCCCCTGACACTTCTCAGCAACACCAATTACCAAGTTGGGAGTAGTATTGCTGGGTGTATCTTTGCATGACCCACAGAGGTCACTTTTTAAAACGCTTTTTAAAGTTCAGCATGTATGGCTGCATTATTTTCTGATTACCTCCCAATACAACAATCATTTTGGAGTATCATTACCTTTATAGAATATGGAGATAATTTATTTTTCTTAGTAGGATGATTGATGAATATTTTCTTTTAAATACTTATAGATAGAAATGTTTATTTTGACTTTTCATCTTGCTATTAGTAATAGATCACAAATCTGAGGTATTTGTGTTCTAATTTGGGGAAATCTATCAGAATGATAGTACATGTAATGTACTGTCGCATTTCAGGTTTGGGTGGGCCAGTAATCCTACATAATATGAATTAGTGGTCCTTATTAATAGTTTATCATCAGAATCCTCATTTTTGGCATTTTATGAATTTTACATTTATCTTTAGTGCTGTTTGCATCTCATATCAAATACTTAATTAAATTTTTTGTAGTTATGTGATAAACTTTTTCATAATCAGGTTTTTAAATTACCCAAAAAGCTGTTTATAGCTATTTTGGATGGGTGCTGCTTTTGTTACCACCTTAAAAATTAGAATATTTGTTTCCCAATGTTAATATAACTTATTTGTGATACATATTAATATAATGACTTTTCTTTGGTACTTTTGCAATTCCATTCAGTTTTAAACTCTTGATATTTAGTTACTTAATAAATTTTGAAATGACAAAAGGAGGCATCCTTTGTATATATCCAAATCAGTCATTATACGTTTAAGTATTATTGGAATATCTTTCCAAATTACATTCAAAATGGTGCATTCATACTTTATAAAATATGCCATTTCCATGTAGGGGGCAGAGAGGTAACAAGGTTTAGGTACTTGTCCTGCACTTGACCAAACTTTATTTGATCCCCCAACATGATATGATCCCCTGAGCACTACCATATGTGACCCTAAGCACAGAGTAGCTCTTGAACACCACTGGGCATGACCAGATACACCTTCCCTACAAAGGAGAAAAATATAGTGCATTTATATCAACTCTATTTTGGATAGGACATCACTTTGAGTCATGACTAAACAGATGATAAGTAAATGTTTGATTACAGTTTTAGATACCTGCTTATTATAAACATGTCCCACAGATAAGCTTTGTTTTAAACCTTTCATCTCCATCTCCACCACCCATGTTCTTCATTTTTGGGCACGCTAGGGCATGTCTTTGTGGTGTTAGGGTTTCGGTCCTGTATCTTCCTATTGATGGTTGAATTGGCCCAGAGAGCTAAAAGTGGTGTGCACCTGGCTAACACTTTTACTCCATCAAAACTATGACTTAGTTCTATGAGAAAGTGAGGTAAACCACGTAATTATTTCACTAATTCTGCTTTCCCTCTGTTTGGGGACCAAAATGCCAACAGCTGCTGCAGCCTATTGCAGTTAAATGTCTTTTGCAAATATAAGACCATATGAACACTTTACTAAGGTGTTTTGCAGGACTTGAAGGAACATTGACTGAAAAGGCTTCTTTAGGTTCAGGGTAAAATTTACTCTGGCTATGTTTCACTTGGAGCCATAAATTTGAGGAAACCATAAAAGAAAAGAACAGAAGGTGTCAGAAGCTAACCTTATTTAAAATGTGAAATCACTAGAGAATGAATTGTAAACTTAAACTCTTTTGACTTAAGGTGACAGAATACCCAGTTTTGTAAAGAGAACTCACTGACTCTAGGGGAAAAAAATCACAAATAGGTAATCAGGATGAAGTTGGTAGAAGGGTCTCCTGTATCTAGTGATTTGAACATTTTTATGTCTGTCCGTCTATATATTTTTCTGTTCTCTGTTATTTTTATTTTTTATTCTTAAAATGGAACTCTTTTGGGTTTAAAAGTATTTTCTTCAAAAACTTTTTTCTTTTTGTAGGCATATAAATTAAAAAATTAGTAGTGTGACTATTTCTATGCTAATACATGTTAAAATTACCATGAGATAGATAAGTCCTCCAAATATACACTGCAGTAAGAATAAGGAAAAGGAATTAAGAAAGTTTTAAAGGAAAATCTGAGTTGTTTCAGATAAGGTATAGAAGTGTGTCTTATTCTAACATGTTAGATTAATATTTATGTATCTGTACTAATAAGGAAAAGATTGCAGTAAAAGTTTAATAGTATTTATGTATAAATGCCACAAAAGTATGAATAGACATAGAACATTCAATAGAAATGAAACATTAATTTATTATTGAAAATATTATAAAATTCCTTAGCAATCAAAGAATATAGTTTTGAAAATCTTTAAGCCCATGAGTGCTATTGCCAAGTGCTGAAAAGTTTGTCTTCTTTTAAAGAGGCTCTTTTAATATTTCTTCAAAATTGAGTTCAAGACTATGAATTCTCAATCTGTTGCCCACCCCCTGAAGCTGTCTCTACCATTCCTTTCAAACCTGGGTGATATTCCAGATAGACTGTTCTCTGGAGGTCTTCATTTCATTGAGTTTTATTGTTTTTTTTTTCTGCATCCCATCATTCTCTTCTGGATCGTGGAGTCTCATTTGATAGAACTGCTATAAATATTATTGGTTTTCCTTTGTATGTAGATTCTTTTTTGATCTTGCTGTTTTCAGTATTCTGTCCTATCTTTGGCTTTTTGTCATTCTGATTAGAATGTCCGGGGTTTTGCTATTTGGATCTGATTTTTTTCTGGGACCGTTTAGTCTTTCGGATCTTGGTGCTTACACTCCTCAGCTCTGGGAAATTCTTCTTATTATTTCTTTAGTTACTGGTTATTCATCAAAGTTGTCTTTCTATTCTTTAGAAACTAATGATTGTTTCTCTTGACTGCAGCCCATAGTTCTCTTATGTGTTATTTGTTTCCTTTTTAATCTTTTTCCATTTTCTGTTGTTTATTCTAGAGGTTTCCTGCATCTCAACTCAGAATTTCTTGATCTTTCCCTTAGCTTCTGTTATTTTTCTGCTCAAATCTTTTATCATGATTTCTTTTCCCATTTGTGCTCTGAGTCACACCTGGTGTTCCTCAGGGCTTTCTCCTGACTCTGCACTCAGGGATCACTCCTGGCAGACTCAAGGGACCATATGGAGTGCTGCAGATGGAATTCACATTGGTCACATAAAAAGGCAAGCTCCCCACTCGGTGGACTCTTGCTGTAGTCCTATTTTTTTAATCACAACTATATTCCATTTCTGTCACTTCTAAATGTAACTATAATGCTGATTTTAATGAGTTCTCTTGAAGCAGAAAAACAGATCTAAGTAGGAAGGAGTAAACTTCGAGTCTCTGAATAGCACAGGAGTGAGAACGCAGTAGACCCAGTGTCTATTCCAGGAAGGCACACCACCCTTTCAGCTCCCCACCATATTCTTTCTTTTTTCCCCACAAGAATATTCCACAGTATTACTCCTTTAATCTGAAAGTCAGCTGAGGGAGTTTTCTTGGTAGGAGTTTATCAAGAAAGGTATAATCGTCCCAAAAGTGTTTCTAAGAATTTGCTACATCAAAAACCAGAAGTTTCTTGAGAGCCACCACAACAGGGATTTGCAGAGACAGCACCTCCTGAGATATGTGGTTTCCCAGCGATTTCCAAATACCAGTTCACAGACTGGCTGTAGCAAAGGTACTTGGGGAGATGTTTTGAGAATTTCTGAGAAATGCTTCCCAAGACAAGTCCCACTCATAGATTTTTGGACTCAGCAGTTCTGGTCAGGACCTGGAAATCGGCAGCATTGCATCACCTCCCATTGGTTCTGATGCAGAGCCGTGACTATGCTTGTTTGATCCAAGCAGTGATTATTGGTATAGAATACAGACCTCATAGTTCTGGATACACTGTGACATATTTTCCTTCTCATTATAAATGAATAAAATAATAAAAACTGAGAACTGTATTGTGGATACTAAAAATACTCTTGAGAGCAGAACTCTACAGGTTAGTGGGGAGGGAAGACTGGCCTCAGAGAGGACAGTGGTGGAGGGTCATTCATTTTTTATGGATAGTAGTGGGGTGTTGTAATTTTGTATCACTGTATAACTGTCTGTCCGTTGTTCATCAATTTGCTCGAGCGGGCACCAGTAACATCTCTGTATTGATACCATAAACTTCACAGTATTATAATTCCATAAACTATAATAATAGTAATAATAAATATAAAATAACTTTGAAAACCATCTTATAAGGAGTTAGGAGTTAAATGTGGGTTGGTATTATGAATCAAATGTACTCCAGCTTTATATGTTGAAGTTTTCACCCCAAATATGATAATTTCAGGGGCGGGGCTTGAGAGAGAGGATTGAGGAGATCATGAGGGTAAATGCTCTGTGATGGGTTTAGTATCCTCATAAGGAAAGGAAACAATTCCAGTTCATCTCTGCTCTTTGAGGCTATGTTAAGAAGGCAGCCGTCTGCACAGCAGGAAGAGTTGTCCTCACCAGACCCTGAATCTGTGGGCACTTTGATCTTGAACATCTTAGCATGCAAAACTGAGAAATAAATGGCTGCTAGCCCAGCCATTCCATTTCTCATATTTTGTTATAGTAGCCTGAGCAAAGACATTGGAGAGCACTTTATAAACATTGATTGACTGTGAAGTAGATTCATTTGTCCTGCTTTTAAAGGAGCAGAAGGAAAGTAGTAAAATGCTAAGGGATCATATTGTAGCCAAATAAAGTAACTATGAGTTCTGGTTCTGTCTATTCGACTAGACTGTCTCCACCATGCCTGAGACTCTGCATTGTACATTTGGAATCAATCACCACAGGCATGCATAACTGTAAAGCATTTGGTTTCAGGAAAGAGGTTCAGAAGAGCTAAGTGGTCAAAGGAATATTGTTGGATCAAATTTTAAAAAACCCCACATTTATGAAATTGGAGGGAGAAAATGAAACCAGACCTGCAACCATTACATTTCATCTCAGTTCATTAAATATCTTCTTACCAAAACCAAGCAAAGCCCAGGAAATAGTAAAAGTTTAACTTCTGAAGCCAGGCGGCTTGGAATTTTCATGAAGTGTCATGTCCCAGCAAATGGTGATATTTAATATTCTCACCCATTGTTCTTTCAAAACTAATCTAAAAAGAAGGTGCTTCATTTTGCATTAGTGAAATTTGTGGGGTGAAGCAGAAGTATTTGCTATGTTTGCCTTTCAAGTTTTGTTTCTGATCAAGGTTAAGTTTGCCTTTAAAAGTGAATGATACCCTTTCTGCTCTGTCTTTTCCTATTATATAATACCTATGGCAGGAATGATAAAACTACACAGGATTTATTATTATACATGTCAAATTATACTATTTTGCAAGGTGTGTTTTCTCATCAGAATTTTAGAATTAGTTTGAATGATTGTTAAAAAAGCAAAGCCTGCAGCTGAAGAGATAGTGCAGAGGGTAAGGTGCATGCCTTGCACACAGCAGACCTGAGTTCAATCCCGGGCATCCCATATGGTCCCCCAGCTTTCCAGGGGATTCCTGTGAAGTGCAGAGCCTGCAGTGCAGAGTACAGAGCCAGGAGTTTCCCTGAATATCGCCAGGTGTGGTTCCCAAATACAAAACAGAACATAATACAAACGAAAAGTCTGTTGTCCTGTTGCAGACCTAATAAGTGTAATTTGCTTAGCCATGGAATCTGGGCATCTTCCTTCTACATATGCCCAAGTGATTCTTATGCAAAAAGAAAACTTGAAAGTTACTTTCCTAAAATTCTCCATTTTGCCAGGGAAAATAATATTTTAATTTTCTTATACATTATTGTCATCCAGTTCTATGAATGATAGTTTTCCTGAATATTACTGATGTAATCAAAGTCAAATAAGTTAATTTCCTCACCAATGAATAATAAGAAATAGTGGTAGAGGCTCAAATTGGGAATTTAGAGAGTATTATTGCCATTGGAAAATTACTTCTAAGTTCTTTTAGGGGACTGTCGGGAACGTCGCCGGGGTCCCCGACAGTGTCAGGACAGAGGTTGTCTTCTACCTCCGAGGACGCCGGGAGAAAGATGAAAACTCACGAGTCGGTGCAGTTCCAAAAAATGGCTTTTAATAGTACAAAAGCTCTTCCACAGCAATCCAATATAATGAACAAACTCTAGCTCTGGTCCGAACTTAGACCATACAAAAGAGCCTAAGTCTCCCACCAAAGAGAGAGGATGTCACTTGAGCTGAGTCCTACCCAAAAGGAGCAAAAGGCCAAAGAGCAAAAGGCCAAAAGCCAAAAGCCAAAAGCCACAGGAGCCAAAAAGCTGAAGGCTGAGGAACCAAAAGGCAAAAGGTGAAGGGGCCTCAAGTCAGCCCCTTATATACACCAAAGTAATCCAATCGGGAGGTTGTCATGCCAACAAAGAACCCTAAACAGAGTGTAGTGCCACACCCTATTGCAGGTATAAACAAAGGTTACACCAAGGACTAATCCTGAGATTATCTCTTATGTAAAACACTGGAGAGAGAGAGGGGCTGATATAAAGTAATACATCTTAACTTCATGAGCTTCATGTAATCTAGATGGTACCCACAAGGTCCTTATTATTATCTGCACCAGGGTGATTCTGAGTATCTTGTTCTCATGTACTGAAAGGGTCATACTCGCCTGCTTAGAGCAAACTAGTATGATCCTTCCTATAGTCTACCTTTAGTCTCAGCGTAGCCAGGGTGGTAGTCTCCTGGTAAATTCTAACTGTCCCACGTTGGGTACAGTGGGTATAAAGAGGAGCTGTGCCCAATCTAGAAAACATAGAAGTCTTAGTAGATGTATAAGTCAGAAGTTATTCAATCAAGGTGACTTCTGTAACTGCCACACCCTCTAGCAGTGTTTACATAGAAGAGAAATCTCATTAGAATGAACCTTGACTTAAGTAGATTCAGCTGGGAGTGAGCAAAACAACAAAACTCCCAGAATAGCTAAACCTGTCCTCCAACAGGGGACCAATTTTTATATTGTGAGTTTTTTTTCCAAATAGAATTAGCAATATGTGCATGTGTCTTTTTTTATACTAAAGTCTATGGTTCATGAAAGGCAGTAACAATTATTTCTTGGCAATCATAATTGCTGGTTGATAGTTGTTTCATCCTTGGGTCTTAGGATATTTCCCACTAATTGTGAAGCAAGAGCAGTAATTCACTTTAAATAATTATTTTACAAGTTTGGTATCTAAAATGTGTTTGTTTTATTTTTAGTAGGGTCAACATTTTTCTTCTGGATTTAATGCAATTTTTAAAGTATCTTATTATGCCACCATGAGATATACAATTACATAGATGTCCATGTCTGGGTTTCGTAATGATTCAGCACCAATCAATCCATCAATGCCCATTTCCCACCACCAATGTCCCCCACTCCCTCCCCTCTCCCCCAGCCTGCCTCCATGGAGAGTTCTTTATCTCTTCTCTCTCTCTCTCTCTTTCTTCCTTCTCTTACACACTATGGCTTGCAATACATACACTCAGAGGTTATCATGTGTATCTTTTTTACAAAAGATACACATGCAATTTTAATAGTATAAGTCACTTATATATAAGTTCAAACTTCTATGAAGTTATATGTTCAAAACTATATAAACTGTATGAGGTATATATGAAAAGGACTGTTTCATGACTTTGTGTCTCCTCCACCTAACTCTATCCCTCTTATAGATAATCATTTTTATTAATCTGTGATTTTTTTTCTTTCATGGTTTCTTTTAGAAATGAAGACATGTGTGTATGTTTACACACATATATGTATACATGTTTATGTGTGTATTATGTATATTCATATATACACATATATGAATATTATAGTGTATACATATGAATATGTATATTTATATGTATATACATATATATGATATATGAATGTGTTTCTCTTATTTCCAGTATCTAATCTGAGCTCCCTTACTATAATGCAGATATGTTTTCTAGGATTGATATTTACATCATCACTGTATCACTGTGTCACTGTCTTCCTATTCATCATCAATTGGCTCGAACGGGCACCAGCAACATCTCCATATTTCCTGTCTCATGCTAGTAGAGCCCAAGGGCACCTGCCCGCTCCAGGAACATAAAGAGCCTCAAACCATTCCATCAGGTCATGGGAATGAGGTCTAAAACGTCACTGGTATTTGGCATATCAAATACGACACGGGTAGCTTGCCAGGCTCTGCCGCGGGTAGCACACTCCTGTAGTCATCTCTAAATCCAGCATCTGTTGATGAACCACACGGCTGCAAGTGGCTGCGCGAGCTGGACTGTGATAGGCTGGTCTGCTGGGTGGAGTTGTAACGAGAGGGAAGTCCGGATGTAGAAAATGGAGGCCCTCATGGAGTGGGGGTCGTCTGGCCTGTTGCAAGGCTCTGCTGGGGTGGCGGGCCAGGGCTAGAACCCGCCATCCCTCCCGGGCGCCTCGTGAATGGCTGGGCACAGGGAGAGCCAGTAGCAGCTCGTCCAGTGGGTAGGGCGTTTGCCTTGCATGCGGCTGGCCTGTGCCGGCCCAGGTTCGATCCCTGGCATCCCATATGGTCCCCTGAGCACCTCCATGAGTAATTCCTGAGTTCAGAGCCAGGAGAAACCCCTGAGAAATTCGGGTGTGACCCCAAAAAGCAAAAAATAAGAAATAAAAGCTCTATAAATCATGGTACCTAAATATAAAAATTAAAAGAATTTCTATTACCTAACATTTACATCATGTTAATGAAAATATAAATTCAGTGTATCATGAGCAGTATAAAATTCTTGTTTGTATGCCAGCTACTGTATAGATTATCCAAACAATATTTATGTTAAATGGACAAGAAAGAAGTGATATTGTATGAGAGACCCTTTGGTCTCTGAAAATAAAATATCTAAGGTAGCACCCAGATATCAGTGTTTTGTTCTAAGAGTGATTTTACTTAAAACATTATTGAAAACATTATAAAGCAGAGTCATTATTAAATTTCTCAGTGGGAGATCTTTTATTTTGCTAGCAAACTATATTAGATAATCTAGATGTATCCCCTATCACTAGAATGACCTAAAAAGGTTAATTAATTAGTTCACATTAATTGGAT
The DNA here is from genome assembly GCA_021461705.1 of Cryptotis parvus. Lineage (NCBI taxonomy): Eukaryota > Metazoa > Chordata > Mammalia > Eulipotyphla > Soricidae > Cryptotis > Cryptotis parvus. The sequence goes on along the minus strand of JAJIBD010007451.1, from coordinate 461 downwards.
CAGAAAAATACCAGAGGTGTGTCTATTTCTTTTTTTTAAATATTTTATTATACCACTGTGAGATATACAATTACAAAGATGTTCATAAAATATTCATATTTGGGTTTCGGTCATACAGTGTTCCAGCACCCATCCCTCCACCAGTGTCCATTTCCCACCACCAATGTCCTCGATTCCCTCCCAAATCCCCTAGTTTGCCTCGATGGCAGGTTCTTTATTTCTTTCTCTTTCTATCTCTTTCTCTTTTCCTTCCCTTCCACATTGTGGATTACAACACAAACATTAAAATTATGTGTATCTTTTACCTGTATTTAATGCTCAGTTCTAGGTTGGTATTATCACTTTAGACAATTATTGGCACACTGTTCCATTCTCTGTTTTTCCTAGTCTCTGATTGCCACACATTTGTGATAATTTCCACCCTTGACAAAACCTCCTGATCCATGCTTCACCTTACCATG